>OY804599.1:47599915-47836595 GCA_963680895.1 Fragum sueziense | reverse complement strand
ATTTCTTTCAGCTTTAAGGTATTGCTAAGCTTATAATATAATGTATTTCTTTCAGCTTTAGGGTATTTCTAAGCTTATAATATAATGTATTTCTTTCAGCTTTAGGGTATTGCTAAGCTAATAATATAATGTATTTCTTTCAGCTTTAGGGTATTGCTAAGCTAATAATATAATGTATTTCTTTCAGCTTTAAGGTATTGCTAAGCTTATAATATAATGTATTTCTTTCAGCTTTAGGGTATTGCTAAGCTTATAATATAATGTATTTCTTTCAGCTTTAGGGTATTGCTAAGCTAATAATATAATGTATTTCTTTCAGCTTTAGGGTATTGCTAAGCTTATAATATAATGTATTTCTTTCAGCTTTAGGGTATTGCTAAGCTAATAATATAATGTATTTCTTTCAGCTTTAAGGTATTGCTAAGCTTATAATATAATGTATTTCTTTCAGCTTTAGGGTATTGCTAAGCTTATAATATAATGTATTTCTTTTCAGCTTTAGGGTATTGCTAAGCTTATAATATAATGTATTTCTTTTCAGCTTTAAGGTATTGCTAAGCTTATAATATAATGTATTTCTTTTCAGCTTTAGGGTATTGCTAAGCTTATAATATAATGTATTTCTTTTCAGCTTTAGGGTATTGCTAAGCTTATAATATAATGTATTTCTTTTCAGCTTTAAGGTATTGCTAAGCTTATAATATAATGTATTTCTTTTCAGCTTTAAGGTATTGCTAAGCTTATAATATAATGTATTTCTTTCAGCTTTAAGGTATTGCTAAGCTTATAATATAATGTATTTCTTTTCAGCTTTAAGGTATTGCTAAGCTTATAATATAATGTATTTCTTTCAGCTTTAGGATATTGCTAAGCTTATAATATAATGTATTTCTTTTCAGCTTTAGGATATTGCTAAGCTTATAATATAATGTATTTCTTTTCAGCTTTAGGATATTGCTAAGCTTATAATATAATGTATTTCTTTTCAGCTGTAAGGTATTGCTAAGCCAATAATAAATGTATTTCTTTTCAGCTTTAAGGTATTGCTAAGCTAATAATATAATGTATTTCTTTCAGCTTTAAGGTATTGCTAAGCTAATAATATAATGTATTTCTTTCAGCTTTAAGGTATTGCTAAGCTAATAATATAATGTATTTCTTTTCAGCTTTAAGGTATTGCTAAGCTAATAATATAATGTATTTCTTTCAGCTTTAAGGTATTGCTAAGCTAATAATTTACTGTTTCTTTCTAGCTTTCAGGGTGTCGTGAAGCCAAGAGGTTATCCAGCTAATTTTAATTTTCAATAATTATATTCAATACAAAAAAATGCGGAACTTGCGTGAGCACATTTAGAAATCGAAAGAACATACCGTAAAAATACATTTACCGTTAACCAAAAAAGCTTTATTATTTCGATCTGAAATGCAATGAACCATTTATTAGGCTCCGGCTGCCTTTCGAAATAGCAATGATAATAACAAAAGCATAAAAATTATTACATCCCCCTCACCAAAAATATATAGTAAATAAAAATAAGATCTATACTCATACCCCCCCCCCCCTCCCCCTAAAAAACACAGAAAATTAAAACAAAAAAATAAATCAGCTGTAGTAAATAAAAATTATACACACATGCACACACATGCAACTCATCTCATGAAAATATCAATTATAAACAAATTTCAAACCTATAACACATGTTAGTATTAAAATGCACATGCAAATCATCTCTTGAAAATATCAATCTTAAACAATATTTTAAGCTATAAAACACGTTGGTATAAAAATGCACAATAAAAGTAGGATATCTAAGTGTTTTGGTGTTTTTTTTATTAAGACAATTCAGGTTTATGTTATTTTCCTTATTTGCCAAAAATTAAGATTCAGGTACTGTAATACTATATCTATATCATGCTAAATAAGTAATTTTCTAGCAATAATTCAAAGTAACTTATTAAAACAATTAAGATGATACTAACTTAGGACCAGTAGGGTTTAAGGTTTAACCCTTTCCTGAACAAGATAATGGTTTGAGGCTTTTCATCTGCTGTACATAGCTTTAAAATTTTACTGCACTTTGTAGTTTGGGTAAGGGTATGAATCTATTTACCTGCAAATCCAGGAGATGCTAATCCTTTCCCAAATTAAATATGGTTTTGATGTCCTTATTATTATTATTACAGCTTCTTTCAAATGGAACACAGTCTGCACTTTTGAAGTATGGGATTTTTGGAGGTTGGGTGGATAGTAGTTTGGAAAAGGGTTAACCCATTAACACACAGTGACTCCTTTTGACTCCCCACAAGATAATGGCTTAGGAAAACGTCGTGGAAAATGAAGAAATTGCTTGTGTCAAGCAATTTCTTCATTTCCCACAATGTTTTCTACCCCAAAAGACAAAAAAATATAAAATTTCATTCACTTAAAATTGTCTTCTGCATCATCTTTGAATTTGGACCATCCTAAAATTTTGTTGTTTGGTAAAGGGTTAAACTAAGTATGAACCTACATGTAAAACTATCACCTAAACTTAATACCATGAAACAAGAATAATTATATGCCAAATCTCAAAATATCAATATAATTTTCTAGCATTATAATTCAAAGTGGGTGGATCGGACGGCTGTAAGGGGAGGAGGAGGCCGTAAAGCGCGGAAAAGGGTCATGGAAAAATGAGTTTTGGTCAGGGAAGTCAGGGAGTTTTTTTCCAGATGAAGGTTGGGCACCTTGAAACAAGAATCAATAAAACAATTATTTGATTTTTTTTCTCAAATAATTAAGATTCAGGAAATTTTGATATAATATTAAACCATGGTATTAACCCTTTCACTGCCAAATATTGACCTTTGACGTGTCTCTCACCGCTGAATTAATTCGAAGAAATTTCCAAGAATCGATACCCTGTACACAAAATCATGCATAACTTTTGACTCATTAGATGGATTCCTTTCAAATTTTCAGGACATACAGACAAATGAAGCATCTTTATGTTACCAAAATTTCAAAGTTATTCATGAAATGACAATATTTTTTTCTTTTTTATCTAACTCACAAATTGTTACAATCTAGTAGAACAATGGAAAAAAATTGGGTGAGCAAACCTCGACTAAATGTTTTCGTTGAAAGTATAATAATTTGATGGAACTGAGATTGTTGAATTGTCAACTAAACATAATTTCAAACTATCCCGAAGCCTTTTCCAGCATTTTTGGTGTCATTCATAGTGATATTTACAGCTTGTAGGCATAAATAGCAAGTGTATGATCTAATGGCAGACATATTGTTGTCTTTTGTCTTGGAAAACTCCCCATAAAAATACCAAAAGCTTACCAATTGTAACACAAGTTCTACTGTTTCACCTGTCAAACGCTAGTACTTTTATTACTTAAACGCTGCTATACGAAAAAGAATGTGTGAAAACCACTTAGCTGTAAAAAATATTCACTTATTTCGCCCCCACAAATTTTTCGACTGAAGTCGCCTATGGCAGGGAACGGTAAAGCGACAAAAGTCGCCTATGGCAGTGAAAGAGTTAAAACAACAAAACTTAGGGATTAACCGTTTCAAAAACAGATTATGGTTTTGACGTCCTGTCCAAATCCTGCATTCAATGCATTCATATTGTTCTCTGCACCCTTGTTAGTTTGAGAAATTTAAGGGTTAAAGTTTTATCAAGTATCTATTATCCATAAAACAACAAGGGAAAGAAAGAAAAATGTTAATTGCTGATATTCTCTCCTTTTCTCACAATAATTCAAATATTTCTCAAACAATTGTAAAGACCATTAGGTGCCAACTCTGCCATTGCCGGTCCCAAGCCCGGATGTGAAAGGAGGAGGGTTGTGTGCTAGGCCAGCAACCTAGCCACTTAAAACCATAAAACTGCTACAGAAACAGACGGGTGTGCTACGCCAGCAACCCAGTCACTTATAAACTACAAAACCAGGGTTCTCCACAGAATAATTTGAAGCTGTATTGGCCTTTTATGTCGGTACTGTGTGGTACTTTTGAAGCTGAAGGGGAATTACTCTGATTTATATGAAGCTGTAGTGGGGCCGATACAGCTTATTGGGCTGGGGAGAACACTGAAAACTTTTCATTTATCTTTTGGCATCATCTGTAGCAATGGCAATAGATGAGGGTAATTTGGAAATAGGGTTCAATTTTATCAAATAAACTGTGATGTAATTTCGGACAAACAATAGTATTTTGTCAGTGCTATTCTAAAACCCTGCAACTACAGCTTGATTGAAGCTGTAGCTACGTAACTGTAAAACCAGTCTACTCTAAGCACAAAATTCAAATGAAGTTCACATGGATTTCGTGTGATTTGTGCATGGTTCTGGTTATGAAGTCCCTATGAAAGAAAGCTCAGGGAAACATTCAGACAAAAGAAAATGCTGAAAAGCTTTGTGCATCCGTTTGTTTGTCCATTTGGGTCTCTGTTGGTCTGTGTTTGTCCATCTGTCTGCACGTCTATGTTGGTGACTGTGTGTCTATGTTTGTCTCTGTCTGTGTGTGTCTATGTGGGTCTGTGTTGGTCTATGTGTCCATCCGTCTGTCTGTGTGTGTCTATGTGTGTCTCTGTGTCCATCCATCTGTCTGTGTGTGTCTATGTGGGTCTCTGTATGTGTGTCCATGTATCTGTGTGTGTGTCTATGTGTGTCTCTGTCTGTGTGTCCATCCATCTGTGTGTGTCTATGTGTCTCTGTCTGTGTGTCCATCCGTCTGTGTGTGTCTATGTGGGTCTCTGTCTGTGTGTCCATCCGTCTGTGTGTGTCTATGTGGGTCTCTGTCTGTGTGTCCATCCATCTGTGTGTGTCTATGTGGGTCTCTGTCTGTGTGTCCATGTATCTGTGTGTGTCTATGTGGGTCTCTGTGTGTCCATCCATCTGTGTGTGTCTATGTGGGTCTCTGTCTGTGTGTCCATCTGTCTGTGTGTGTCTATGTGGGTCTCTGTCTGTGTGTCCATCCATCTGTGTATGTCTATGTGGGTCTCTGTCTGTGTGTCCATCCGTCTGTGTTTGTCTATTTGGGTCTCTGTCTGTGTGTCCATGTATCTGTGTGTGTCTATGTGGGTCTCTGTCTGTGTGTCCATCCGTCTGTGTGTGTCTATGTGGGTCGCTGTCTGTGTGTCCATCCGTCTGTGTGTGTCTATGTGGGTCTCTGTGTGTCCATCCATCTGTGTGTGTATATGTGGGTCTCTGTCTGTGTGTCCATCCGTCTGTGTGTGTCTATGTGGGTCTCTGTCTGTGTGTCCATCCATCTGTGTATGTCTATGTGGGTCTCTGTCTGTGTGTCCATCCGTCTGTGTGTGTCTATGTGGGTCTCTGTCTGTGTGTCCATCCATCTGTGTGTCTATGTGGGTCTCTGTCTGTGTGTCCATCCATCTGTGTGTGTCTATGTGGGTCTCTGTCTGTGTGTCCATCTATCTGTGTGTGTCTATGAGGGTCTCTGTCTGTGTGTCCATCCGTCTGTGTGTGTCTATGTGGGTCTCTGTCTGTGTGTCCATCTATCTGTGTGTGTCTATGTGGGTCTCTGTCTGTGTGTCCATGTATCTGTGTGTGTCTATGTGGGTCTCTGTCTGTGTGTCCATCCGTCTGTGTTTGTCTATGTGGGTCTCTGTCTGTGTGTCCATGTATCTGTGTGTGTCTATGTGGGTCTCTGTCTGTGTGTCCATCCATCTGTGTGTGTCTATGTTGGTCTCTGTCTGTGTGTCCATGTATCTGTGTGTGTCTATGTTGGTCTCTGTCTGTGTGTCCATCCATCTGTGTGTGTCTATGTGGGTCTCTGTCTGTGTGTCCATGTATCTGTGTGTGTCTATGTTGGTCTCTGTCTGTGTGTCCATCCATCTGTGTGTGTCTATGTGGGTCTCTGTGTGTCCATCCGTCTGTGTGTGTCTATGTGGGTCTCTGTCTGTGTGTCCATCCGTCTGTGTGTGTCTATGTGGGTCTCTGTCTGTGTGTCCATCCATCTGTGTGTGTCTATTTGGGTCTCTGTCTGTGTGTCCATCCATCTGTCTGTGTCTATGTGGGTCTCTGTCTGTGTGTCCATGTATCTGTGTGTGTCTATGTTGGTCTCTGTCTGTGTGTCCATCCATCTCTGTGTGTCTATGTGGGTCTCTGTGTGTCCATCCGTCTGTGTGTGTCTATGTGGGTCTCTGTCTGTGTGTCCATCCGTCTGTGTGTGTCTATGTGGGTCTCTGTCTGTGTGTCCATCCATCTGTGTGTGTCTATGTGGGTCTCTGTCTGTGTGTCCATCCATCTGTGTGTGTCTATGTGGGTCTCTGTCTGTGTGTCCATCTGTCTGTGTGTGTCTATGTGGGTCTCTGTCTGTGTGTCCATCCGTCTGTGTGTGTCTATGTGGGTCTCTGTCTGTGTGTCCATCCATCTGTGTGTGTCTATGTGGGTCTCTGTCTGTGTGTCCATCTGTCTGTGTTTGTCTATGTGGGTCTCTGTCTGTGTGTCCATCCGTCTGTGTGTGTGTCTATGTGGGTCTCTGTGTGTCCATCCATCTGTGTGTCTATGTGGGTCTCTGTCTGTGTGTCCATCCGTCTGTGTTTGTCTATGAGGGTCTCTGTCTGTGTGTCCATCCATCTGTGTGTGTCTATGTGGGTCTCTGTCTGTGTGTCCATCCATCTGTGTGTCTATGTGGGTCTCTGTCTGTGTGTCCATCCGTCTGTGTGTGTCTATGAGGGTCTCTGTCTGTGTGTCCATGTATCTGTGTGTGTCTATGTGGGTCTCTGTCTGTGTGTCCATCCATCTGTGTGTGTCTATGTGGGTCTCTGTCTGTGTGTCCATCCGTCTGTGTGTGTCTATGTGGGTCTCTGTCTGTGTGTCCATCCATCTGTGTGTGTCTATGTGGGTCTCTGTCTGTGTGTCCATGTATCTGTGTGTGTGTCTATGTGGGTCTCTGTCTGTGTGTCCATCCATCTGTGTGTTTATGTGGGTCTCTGTCTGTGTGTCCATGTATCTGTGTGTGTCTATGTGGGTCTCTGTCTGTGTGTCCATCCATCTGTGTGTGTCTATGTGGGTCTCTGTCTGTGTGTCCATCCATCTGTGTGTGTCTATGTGGGTCTCTGTCTGTGTGTCCATCCATCTGTGTGTGTCTATGTGGGTCTCTGTCTGTGTGTCCATGTATCTGTGTGTGTGTCTATGTGGGTCTCTGTCTGTGTGTCCATCCATCTGTGTGTGTCTATGTGGGTCTCTGTCTGTGTGTCCATGTATCTGTGTGTGTCTATGTTGGTCTCTGTCTGTGTGTCCATCCATCTGTGTGTGTCTATGTGGGTCTCTGTCTGTGTGTCCATCCATCTGTGTGTGTCTATGTGGGTCTCTGTATGTGTGTCCATGTATCTGTGTGTGTCTATGTTTGTCTGTGTCTGTGTGTCCATCCATCTGTGTGTGTCTATGTGGGTCTCTGTGTCCATGTATCTGTGTGTGTCTATGTGGGTCTATGTTGGTCTATGTGTCCATGTATCTGTTGATCTGTGTTTGTCCATCTGTCTGCATGTCTATGTTTGTCTCTGTGTACATCCGTCTCTGTGTGTCTATGTGGGTCTCTGTTGGTGTATGCGTCCATGTATCCGTTGGTCTGTGTTTGTCCATCTGTCTGCATGTCTATGTTGGTGTCTGTGTGTCTATGTTTGTCTCTGTCCATCCGTCTCTGTTGGTCTATGTGTCCATGTATCTGTGTTGGTCTGTGTTTGTCCATCATTCGTCTATGTTGGAGTCTGCATTTTCTGTGAGTGGTCTCTGTGTTAGTGTATCTATCTGTGTTTATGTATGTCTCTGTGTTTGTGTCTGTCTCTCTATGTTGGTGTCTCTCTGCCCATGTTGGTCTTTGTGTTTGTCTGTGTGTCCATCTGTCTGTGTCTATGTTGGTCTGTGTTATGTATCTGTCCATCTGTATGTTGGTCTCTGTGTTTGTGTATCTGTCTATGTTGGTCTTTGTGTTTGTGTGTCCATCTGTGTGTGTCTGTGTTGGTCTCTGTTTGTGTATCTGTCTTTCCGTGTGTGTCTGTGTGTTTGTGTATATGGGGATTAAATTTACCAGTAGTGACATAATGAATGGCAACTTAAAATATCTGCATATCCATCGGAAACCCATTTCAATGGCGGAGACTAAATTCAATGTCAGTGCAATGTCGGTGACTCAATTCAGTCGGTGACTCAAACCAATGGTGACTCAATTCAATTACGGGAAAAAATGAATTGAATAAATTCAAATGATTAAGATATGAATTGATTAAAAATGGAATTCATTTAGAAATTAAAACTCACTTAATTTTTAAAATTTAACAACCTTACATGAACACTCTTAAAAAGGAAAACATGAATTGATTTAAAAATAAATAGGAAAAAACGAATTTACTAAAAAATGAATTGATTAAAAAATGCATTAATTCAAAAAATGAATTTAACAAAAAATGAATTGATTAAAAAATGAATTGATTAAAAAATGAATTTACTAAAAATATGAATTGATAAAAATGAATTTACTAAAAAAATGAATTTACTAAAAAATTAATTGATATTTTTTTTTATGTTTTTCATATCTGGAAACCTCAAATCTCTGTTTTCATATCTGGAAACCTCAAATCTCTTTTTTCATATCTCGAAACCTCAAATTTCTTTTTTCATATCTCGAAACCTCAAATCTCTTTTTTTCATATCTCGAAACCTCAAATCTCTTTTTTCATATCTCGAAACCTCAAATCTCTTTTTTCATATCTCGAAACCTCAAACTTTTTTTCATATCTCGAAACCTCAAATATCTTTTTTCATATCTGGAAACCTCTAATCTCTTTTTTCATATCTCGAAACCTCTAATCTCTTTTTTCATATCTCGAAACCTCTAATCACTTTTTTCATATCTCGAAACCTCAAAAAAAAATTTCATATCTCGAAACCTCAAATCTCTTTTTTTCATATCTCGAAACCTCAAATCTCTTTTTTTCATATCTTGAAACCTCAAATCTCTTTTTTCATATCTCAAAACCTCAAATCTCTTGTCATATCTCGAAACCTCAAATCTCTTGTTTCATATCTCGAAACCTCAAATCTCTTTTTTTCATATCTCGAAACCTCAAATCTCTTTTTTCATATCTCGAAACCTCAAATTTCTTTTTTCATATCTCAAAACCTCAAATCTCTTTTTTGTCATATCTCGAAACCTCTAATCTCTTTTTTCATATCTCGAAACCTCTAATCTCTTTTTTCATATCTCGAAACCTCTAATCACTTTTTTCATATCTCGAAACCTCTAATCTCTTTTTTCATATCTCGAAACCTCTAATCTCTTTTTTCAAATCTCAAAACCTCTAATCTCTAGTGAACACAACTCACCAGGTGAGCATTACTCACTAGTGAACACAACTCACCAGTGAGCATTACTCACTAGTGAACACAACTCACCAGTGAGCATTACTCACTAGTGAACACAACTCACCAGTGAGCATTACTCACTAGTGAACACAACTCACCAGTGAGCATTACTCACTAGTGAACACAACTTACCAGTGAGCATTACTCACTAGTGAACACAACTCACCAGGTGAGTATTACTCACTAGTGAACACAACTCACCAGGTGAATATTACTTACAAGTGAACACAACTCACCAGTGAGCATTACTCACTAGTGAACACAACTCACCAGTGAGCATTACTCACTAGTGAACACAACTCACCAGGTGAGCATTACTCACTTTAGTGAACACAACTCACCAGTGAGCATTACTCACTTGTGAACACTACTCACCAGGTGAGCATTACTCACTAATGAACACAACTCACCAGTGAGCATTACTCATTAGTGAACACAACTCACCAGGTGAGCATTACTCACTAGTGAACACAACTCCTCAGTGAGAATTACTCACTAGTGAACACAACTCACCAGTGAGCATTACTCACTAGTGAACACAACTCACCAGTGAGCATTACTCACTAGTGAACACAACTCACCAGTGAGCATTACTCACTAGTGAGCACAACTCACCAGTGAGCATTACTCACTAGTGAACACAATTCACTAGTGAACACAACTCACCAGTGAGCATTAATCAGCAGTGAAAACAACTCACCAGTGAGCATTACTCACCAGTGAACACAACTCACCAGGTGAGCATTAATCACTAGTGAACACAACTCACCAGTGAGCATTACTCACTAATGAACACAACTCACCAGGTGAGTATTACTCACTAGTGAACACAATTCATCAGTGAGCATTACTCACTAGCGAACACAATTCACCAGTGAGCATTACTCACTAGTGAACACAACTCACCAGTGAGCATTACTCACTAGTGAACACAACTCACCAGTGAGCATTACTCACTAGTGAACACAACTCACCAGTGAGCATTACTCACTTGTGAACACTACTCACCAGGTGAGCATTACTCACTAATGAACACAACTCACCAGTGAGCATTACTCATTAGTGAACACAACTCACCAGGTGAGCATTACTCACTAGTGAACACAACTCACCAGTGAGCATTACTCACTAGCGAACACAATTCACCAGTGAGCATTACTCACTAGTGAACACAACTCACCAGTGAGCATTACTCACTAGTGAACACAACTCACCAGTGAGCATTACTCACTAGTGAACACAACTCACCAGTGAGCATTACTCACTAGTGAACACAACTCACCAGTGAGCATTACTCACTAGTGAACACAACTCACCAGTGAGCATTACTCACTAGTGAACACAACTTACCAGTGAGCATTACTCACTAGTGAACACAACTCACCAGGTGAGTATTACTCACTTGTGAACACAACTCACCAGGTGAATATTACTTACAAGTGAACACAACTCACCAGTGAGCATTACTCACTAGTGAACACAACTCACCAGTGAGCATTACTCACTAGTGAACACAACTCACCAGGTGAGTTTTACTCACTAGAGAACACAACTCACCAGTGAGCATTACTCACTAGTGAATACTACTCACCAGGTGAGCATTACTCACTAGTGAACACAACTCACCAGTGAGCATTACTCACTTGTGAACACTACTCACCAGGTGAGCATTACTCACTAATGAACACAACTCACCAGTGAGCATTACTCATTAGTGAACACAACTCACCAGGTGAGCATTACTCACTAGTGAATACAACCCACCAGTGAGCATTACTCACTAGTGAACACAACTCACCAGTGAGCATTACTCACTAGTGAACACAACTCACCAGTGAGCATTACTCACTAGTGAACACAACTCACCAGTGAGCATTACTCACTAGTGAACACAACTCACCAGTGAGCATTACTCACTAGTGAGCACAACTCACCAGGTGAGCATTACTCACTAGTGAGCACAACTTACCAGTGAGCATTACTCACTAGTGAACACAATTCACCAGTGAGCATTACTCACTAGCGAACACAACTCACTAGTGAACACAACTCACCAGTGAGCATTAATCAGCAGTGAAAACAACTCACCAGTGAGCATTACTCACCAGTGAACACAACTCACCAGGTGAGCATTAATCACTAGTGAACACAACTCACCAGTGAGCATTAATCACTAATGAACACAACTCACCAGGTGAGTATTACTCACTAGTGAACACAACTCACCAGTGAGCATTACTCACTAACGAACACAATTCACCAGTGAGCATTACTCACTAGTGAACACAACTCACCAGTGAGCATTACTAACTAGTGAACACAACTCACCAGTGAGCATTACTCACTTTTGAACACAACTCACCAGTGAGCATTACTCACTAGTGAACACAACTCACCAGTGAGCATTACTCACTAGTGAACACAACTCACCAGTGAGCATTACTCACTAGTGAACACAACTCACCAGTGAGCATTACTCACTAGTGAACACAACTCACCAGTGAGCATTACTCACTAGTGAACACAACTCACCAGTGAGCATTACTCACTAGTGAACACAACTCACCAGGTGAGCATTACTCACTAGTGAACACAGCTCACCAGTGAGCATTACTCACTAGTGAATACTACTCACCAGGTGAGCATTACTCACTGGTGAACACAACTCACCAGGTGAGCATTACTCACTAGTGAACACAATTCACCAGTGAGCATTACTCACTAGTGAACACAACTCACTAGTGAACACAACCCACCAGTGAGCATTAATCACCAGTGAACACAACTCACCAGTGAGCATTACTCACCAGTGAACACAACTCACCAGGTGAGCATTAATCACAAGTGAACACAACTCATCAGTGAGCATTACTCACTAGTGAACACTACTCACCAGTGAGCATTACTCACTAGTGAACACAACTCACCAGTGAGCATTACTCACTAGTGAACACAACTCACCAGTGAGCATTACTCACTAGTGAACACAACTCACCAGGTGAGCATTACTCACTAGAGAACACAACTCACCAGTGAGCATTACTCACTAGTGAATACTACTCACCAGGTGAGCATTACTCACTAGTGAACACAACTCACCAGGTGAGCATTACTCACTAGTGAACACAATTCACCAGTGAGCATTACTCACTAGTGAACACAACTCACTGGTGAACACAACCCACCAGTGAGCATTAATCACTGGTGAACACAACTCACCAGTGAGCATTACTCACCAGTGAACACAACTCACCAGGTGAGCATTAATCACTAGTGAACACAACTCATCAGTGAGCATTACTCACTAGTGAACACTACTCACCAGTGAGCATTACTCACTTGTGAACACAACTCACAAGTGAGCATTATCTAATGCTTTTCAAATTTCGCCTCTGGCTCTTTGGTGCTAATGATGGGTTGAATACCTTAATTTAGTTTTATGTATTAAGAAAAGCAGCGATATACCACAATGATGAATTTTACATTTCGGTGATGATGACCGAAACGAGAGTGAGATGATTTGAACCGTATTTTCAATAGCTTTCAATTTTGTGCTAAAAATAGACTTGGTTTACTAATAGATGTTACGAGGGCTGTTAATAAAGTATCCGGAAAGGTTTCATAACTTTTTTATTTTGGGCACTTACTAAGATGAGATTTTCACCGCAAATACTTCGAGGAATTATACGTTTGATCCAGTAACAAAAACTACACTGTTTGCATCAAGGCACATTCGACAGTCGCTATGGAAACGTAGGGTCACGATGAGCGGGGCAACTTTGGATAATTTGTAAAAATGTGACTTAGCAGTCGCTTTTAATGCGATCATATTATGTATTTCCGACCTCAGAAATTGTCCAAAATGTTCGTGATGCTTGAGCGTAATTTATTCTTGACAAACATAACGTCATCGGCTGATATATGACGCCATTTCTGTAAACAACCGTACCTGAATACAAATACTTTCTAATATGACAAAAATGGACGTTGAGGAGCGGTATTCAATAAAGTTTTGCGTGTAAATAAGTAAATCAAAGCTTGAGACAATCCCTATGATAATGAACACATACGGTAATGGTTCTTTGAAAATAATAAAGCATTTATGAGTGACAAAACACATTTAAAACGGTTCAATGCATGATATTACTGACCTCGAAAGATCTAGACTTCCTAATATGACGTCGTCGAGAACGTTCATGCCGTGTCGATTGTTATCCGAGAAACGATCTATAAAATTTCCCAAGTAGAGTTCAGACCCTGATTTGGTAGGTGAATTCATGGGTGGGAAAAGTGTGTATCGTACAGTGGCGAATATATCGAAGAGATGTAAATATTTGATTTTAAAACAGACTTTTTCCGATGTTGTATCAGTCCAAGAAGTGAGTTGCCCCGCTCAGCGTGACCCTTAGTTGCCATAGCGACTGTAGGGCGCATCTTGATACAGACAACCTAGTTTTCGTTGCGGTATCAAAAGCATAATTCTCCAAAGTATAAGTGTTGAAAATATCACTACAATTAGTACATAGATAAAAAAAGTTATGAAACCATTCCGGATACTTTATTAACAGCCCTCGTACTTAACCATTGGTGTTGTTATAAAGTCGTGTAACTGCAGCTTTAGGTTTTTGTTGAAAAGCGACGATATTGAATCATGACAGATCATTAACTTTATCGTTTGTGAAAGGGCTACAGACAACGATCAATGGCCTGGGCTCGAGCCATTCTACCATATCAAACAATGACATCGACTTACGTAATATTCTACAAGAGTCCCAGCCGAAATTGACAGTGACGCAGGCCGACGTTTACTGCCGCAAAACCAATCAATTTGTCTGATTTGCACCGTTACAAATACGAAGAGTTGATTGGTTGTCAAGTAGCAAACATAAGCCTACGTCACTGTCAATTTCGGCTGGGACTATTGTACGTTTAAAATCAAACGAGAACAGCTCTAGTTGTTTCGATAATCCAACACAACTATAGCGACTCTCGTTTAATTTTGAACCCACAATAACGCTAGCTATAGCGGACGAGAATTGACCTGTCAGAGCATTCCATTCGATTAGCATGGGCCGCTCTGTCAGGTCATTTATCGTGAGGTATAGCATGTTATTATTTCTTGTTTTGGTTTACAGATTTGTTAATTTATTTTCAATGTGGACCAGTGTTAAAATTCAATTGTCCGGAAAACGTTGAAATCTACGGACATATACACACTTAATCTTTCTCAATTTGCTTGTTAAATAGATAATGTTTATATTTGTTTTTGAAGACTGGTAATGAATCAGAACATCTAAAAGAGGTTCAGAGATATTTTTACAATTTCAAAACTGTGAGTCCTGGGGACTCGCTGGATTCCATATCAATGAGTCCAGCAACTAGTTTAGTGAGTCCAATACACTATTTTTAATGGAAATCTGTAAGAATTGTTGCATCCTGGGACTCGCTTGAATTAAAACTTTGCATCCCAGATACCAAATTATGAGTTAATGTAGCAGGATGCGCAGGTAAAAAAATCACTGGAGGTTGGGATTTCATTCTGATTTGCACCGTTACAATACTAACAGAGTTGATTGGTTGTCAAGTAGTAAACATTAGCCCATGTCACTGTTATTTTCGGCCGGTACTACTGTAATTAAAAAGATAATTTCTTTTCAAGAATACTTGACCATTCTAGAAATATTTTGCGCAAAAGTTAAGAGATGCTGAATGAACGGAGATCTTTAATTTTGTTATTAGAAACGTTGTCAATACAGCTTTTAAACCTGAAATAAAGTTTGTTTGGTAGTTGTATGGTGTCATTTTTATGACAAATTTGGTCATGCCTCATAAAGTACGATAATTTTCATTTTAAAAAGGCTTGACAACCACATACATGTACGTAAAACAAGTCGAAATATGTATTGAAATTGCCATGTTTTCTTATTTGCTGTTTAACGGAAAAATAAATAAATTAAAGTTCAATTAAATCTAAACATCAGATGCATAATGCAATTACGCTGAAAACAAGTTACACATATACAGTTCTTTAAAGGTACTCATGTACAAAGTAACCAGCTCTGAAAATTCAAAGGAAGGGTCATAGAAAAGCGCAGAAAATATTGAAATAATGAGATAAATTCAGAAAACGCTGGGTATATGTATTTCTTTTCGTGCCTCAATATTTTCCAAATTATTTTTCTATTGAGGCTGTAAAAACCCATGCGGTGTGACCACGATATTTAAAGGGGGACCTGCTAGGCTGTCGAAAATGCAAATGGCACAATAATTATAAACCAGACATAACGTATGAAACTACCAACCTGAAGGGGTAGATCATTTATGTCCATTGTTAGCACTCATCGAGCTTTACTAAGTATCAAAATTCAAGTCAATGAATAACTTGAGGGTCCGTTTCATAGTGTCCTTGTTTTTGATTTGTAACGGTTACATATGCCCAACCTTAATTCAAAAAGCAATTACGTCAGAGGTACGTCATCTGTGATCAGCGAGATTCAACACACCGTACAACCGACTGCGTCGAAAGTCAGCGAAGACAGATTCGGCATCTGATGTCATGTGCATGGTCTAGGTCAAATGAATTTACTTTTATAAATAAACGAAAGGATCTTTGGTATTATATAGTTGATAAATACGCGTATTTATAAATGTTCAGTGCTTGTACAAAATAAACCTTTCCACGTACCCCTCGTAAGGTCACAGTCATCGACGCAGCCGGTTGTACGGTGTGTTGATACCGCTGGGGGTGTCTCGTTGACCTTGACATTGTCTCGTTTGAAGTAAAAACAGAATCAGTAAACACGCTTGTAAAGGATTGATCTATAGCGGAGGAAAGATGTTTATTCGCCGTGGTTGAGGGTTTTAAGCATTGCAAATTGTTTTTCCATGCACAAATATGAGTTCCCGAACAGTCCGGAAGCATAACAATCTAGCATGGGCCCCTTTAAATGAAATAAAAGATTTGTAAATGAGTACTTTTTAACCTTGTTTTGCTTATAGGTGTATTTTCACGCACGAGCTAACCCGCGTGTTTATTTCAAGCAATTACAAAATATCGCATCAACTGAAAAACAACTTTAAAGAAGTTAACACGTCAAAAAGGTATGTTTGAATATCGTGTTCAATACTATTTATTTAATTGTTTAATTCTTTCATTTATTGTTTATGATAATATATTTGATATTTTTATTTTAATTCAAAGTTTATACAAAGCTTCGTTTTACTACGTCTATAATCAATATAGATCTATTCAAATTTAAATTTTCTTTTCACCTTTTTTTATTATCTGTAAACTTCATGCTTTGTTTCATCAAGCTTAAATTGATAGTCATACTTCTGTTTTGATTATATTCTGCTTTTTAGTAATTGTGAAGACTCTTTTCTTTTTCATGCTGTTTATATATATGAATTTAAGATGTTCACGTATTCCACCCATAATTAGATGCAAAAAAAATCATGCAATTTCGCATATAACCTCGGCGTCATTTTTGAAACGGAAATTGACGAGGTTATCCGGATTTCAAAACACCGCATAACATCGTAAATTTCAGTTGTTACGGTAAACGCTGAAGTTGCACTAAATGATTGTATATCAAGTGATTGGTTAAATATCTGAATGGCAGTGATTTTTGTGCTAAAAATAGACTGGGATTTCCAGTATATATTGATAAATCGACTATTTCTTTTTATACGCCGCCGGAGGCGGACGTATATTGGCGTCATCTTCTCCGTCTGTCCGTCCGTCCAACCGTCCGTCCGTCCATCCGTCCGTCCGTCCGTCCGTACGTCCGTCCACTTTTCTTGTCAACGCAACTCCTCCTAAGTTTCTGGCTGGATCTTCTTGAAACTTGGTCAATGTTATCACCTCAATTGGTAGATTTGCATGAAGGAAGGATTTTATGGTTCATCGATTTTTGCCTGAGTTATGCCCCTTAAAAACTTAGTCTCTGGGGCTTATTGAAATTGCAGCCTTGTCAACGCAACTCCTCCTAAGTTTCTGGCTGGATCTTCTTGAAACTTGGTCAATGTTATCACCTCAATTGGTAGATTTGCATGAAGGAAGGATTTTATGGTTCATCGATTTTTGCCTGAGTTATGCCCCTTAAAAACTTAGTCTCTGGGGCTTATTGAAATTGCAGCCTTGTCAACGCAACTCCTCCTAAGTTTCTGGCTGGATCATAATAGCAACTCCTCCTAAGTTTCTGGCTGGATCTTCTTGAAACTTGGTCAATGTTATCACCTCAATTGGTAGATGTGCATGAAGGAAGGATTGTATGGTTCATTGATTTTTGCCTGAGTTATGCCCCTTAAAAACTTAGTCTCTGGGGCTTATTGAAATTGCAGCCTTGTCAACGCAACTCCTCCTAAGTTTCTGGCTAGATCATAATGAAACTTGGTCAATGTTATCACCTCAATTGGTAGATGTGCATGAAGGAAGGATTTTATGGTTCGTTGATTTTGCCTGAGTTATGCCCCTTAAAAACTTAGTCTCTGGGGCTTATTGAAATTGCAGCCTTGTCAACGCAACTCCTCCTAAGTTTCTGGCTGGATCTTAATGAAACTTGGTCAATGTTATCACCTCAATTGGTAGATGTGCATGAAGGAAGGATTTTATGGTTCGTCAATTTTTGCCTGAGTTATGCCCCTTAAAAACTTAGTTTCTGGGGCTTATTGAAATTGCAGGCTTGTCAACACAACTCCTCCTAAGTTTCTGGCTGGATCTTAATGAAACTTGGTCAATGTTATAACCTTAATTGGTAGATTTGCATGAAGGAAGGATTTTATGGTTCATTGATTTTTGCCAGAGTTATGCCCCCTTCAATCTTAGTCTCTGGGGCTTATTGAAATTGCAGCCTTGTCAACGCAACTCCTCCTAAGTTTCTGGCTGGATCTTAATGACACTTGTTCAATGTTATCACCTCAATTAGTAGATGTGCATGTAGGAAGGATTTTATGGTTCATTGATTTTTTTCCAGAGTTATGCCCCCTTAAAACTTAGTCTCTGGGGCTGAAACTTGGTGGATCTTATGAAGGAGGAGTTGCGTTGACAAGGCTGCAATTTCAATAAGCCCCAGAGACTAAGATTGAAGGGGGCGTAACTCTGGCAAAAATCAATGAACCATAAAATCCTTCCTTCATGCATTCCTTAATTGGTAGATGTGCATGAAGTAAGGATTTTATGGTTCATTGATTTTTGCCTGAATTATGCCCCCTTCAATCTTAGTCTCTGGGGCTTAATGATATTTTAGCCTTGTGAACGCAATTCCTTCCAGGTTTTTCACTGGATATTTATAAAAACCTTTTTGTGAACACAATTTTTTACAGGTTTTTCTGTGAAAATTTATAAATCCTTGTCAATGTCATTTTTTTGTCTCAAGTTTTATAAGTGGCGGCGTATATTGTGACGATGGCACTCTTGTTTATAAATCTCATACCTACGGCTGGAATTAAGCCGTAGTTACGAGATTTTATACCATCGGATCCCATGGGAAATTACTATCGTTTGTCCGATATTGCGCAATTGTTAACTGGATAAAATCGTTCCTTATTTTTCATTCAAGGACTGATAATGGAGTTGGTCACAACGGGTCTCCTAGTAGTTCTGGGACTACTTTTCCTCTACAAATATTTTCTGTCCGAGACCCGAAAGATTATTCCACCAGGACCAAAGAGACTTCCGCTGATTGGATCTGCTCACCAGCTTAAAGAAGGTCATGTTTTGGGACAATTTGCAGATTTTGCAACTCAGTTTGGAAACTTGTTCGAAATCCAGATATTCAACTCGAACTTGCTTGTTCTAAACACAGCGGATATAGTGAACAAGGCATTTTGTGGCGATGAATTCAAACAGCTTTTCAACGACAGACCGGCCCACTTTTTTGGTGATTATGTACTCTTCCGCAAGGCGATCTCGATGTGTAAAGGAGATAGGCAGCATGGGGACCTGCGGAAGGCTTTATCCAAAGGACTGCATATATATGGGGACGGAATTCCTCGATTTGAACGTATCATTAAAACGGAAATATTCCGCCTTATGGAACAAATAGAGAAATTTGAGGGGAAGGAATTTGAGGTTGTTGAACACATTAAACGATCCATCTGTAACGTGATGACTATTTTGGTAAGTTATAAAGACACATTTGTAACTTTTTTACTTAAAACAAACCCTTATTATCGTCGATTTTCTCATTGAAACCCCGTAAATATTTTTGAATGCTTGTTTTTCGATGGAAAGCGACGATGTAAACAATTCAACTTTCATTGTACATAATCTTATCTCAAAGTACGAACTAGGTCTTTGTTTTGCATTGACAATTTCAGAAATCATTTTAACCATGTTAACGGTTTAATCTTGTCAACACGATGTTTCGAATAACAAATATTGTCATTTCATATACGAAATGGAAAGTCAGGCCAGCGCAGAGTAAAGAATTACGTACTACTTTCACCATAACGTCGTTGTAAATGCAAAACCTCGTATCTCGTTTTTTGAAAATTTTAAAGGGGAGGGAAAAAGTGTATTAACTTTTCCCAAACTGAAATGTCTTACTTGACATTTTAAACATATTGTTCACAAATAATGTGTCATTAATACTGTTTAGTAAAATATGTCTCAAAACCTACGAGAATTGTCTAAAATGGGCACACAAGTTTGTGCTTTGAAAATCGCAAGAATCGACATACGAGGTTTTGCATTTACACCGACGATAAGCAAAACCCTTTCAATTAAATTGATAATCAATTCACATGACAATATGACGTATCTTTTAAATATGTCATCAATTAATCTAGTTTCATTCATTTTGTCGTATAACTTTAATTTAATGTAGGGCTATTACATGTTTGGTCATAATATAAAGCTTTGTTCTTGTAAGGCCTATGTAGGCTTTTGCATAATTGAAAAGAAATTAATCCATTACCACGTTTTTGATGTCCTTTATGAAAATGGCTTAGAAAAAACAATATATTCATTTCCCACAATGTTTTGTACACAGAAAGACCAAATAATGTAAATTTTCAGTCAATTGAAAATGTCATCTGCAACATCTCAATGGCTGTTGACCAGTCTGATTTTTTCTGTCTAGTAATTGGTTAATATAGAGCAAACTAATACGACTTCATCGGGGTGTTTTAATTGTGTTGCAAGCACATACTCTTTTACATTTTAAAGTGTTCCATCAATCATTATCTACAACACACTTCATGCAATTTCAGGTGTCATCCTTGGCAACGGAAATTGACGAGGGTATCACTCGTCAATTTCCGTTTCAACGGATGACGCCCGAAGATACGCGAAGTGTTTTGTATATAATGATGGGTTGTTATCCTCCTTAAGATAATTATTTTCGATTCAGTTTATAGCCGAGCAAGGTACAGAAGAAGATTTCCAGAACTATTTAGACTATACAACATGTGCTGACTTCTTCGCTGCACCCATGGCTAACAATCTACTGCTTAAATTGCCTAGTTTGAGATATGCTCCGTTCTTTAAGTCAAGATATGATAAGTTAATGGGGGCCAGGCAGAATCTGTTGAACAGACTTTTCTTTGCTCAGAAGGTAGGCCTAACAAGACACGGCGAAAAATCACGATCACGTGGCACAACAATTTCAGTAAATCCAATAATTCTATTAATATGTTTCTGAGAAGATGAAAAAATGCAAGGGATTACTTTGATGTGGTGGATCTTTAAAACAACACTAGATAAAAAAAAACATCATTGAAGATCAACCAAAAGTTTGGTTGGTTTTGGTTGGTTGTCAAAAGCTTCTTTGTCGGAAGCAGTTTAACAGATCTATTGCATTCAGCATATCGCTGGCATTTTCCCGCTTTCTCTGCTTCAAACCTTTCTCAAATCGGCCATATACACGGTGGGTAACCCACGTGATTTTTGGGAAGCGTTAACACCGAAAAAATCGTCCGCTTCAGGGTATGTTTTGTTTAATTTCTCAGCTCATACTCTATTGATTTTGATGAGATAAAGTGCACGGAACGGGCCTCTGAGAGGGCTATTCCCGGCTCGAACTCACTCTGTTCCAAATCCAGTGGTTTCTTCTAACATTCGAGCCAAATTTTTTGTAAGTGCAAAACGAAAGTGGGAAGCGTTCACGTTCACTGAGAAAAACGTTCGTTTGAATGTTTGAAGAAACCACGGAATTCGGAGCAGAGTGAGTTACAAACGGAAAAAGTCCTCTCAAATGCTCGTTCCGTGCACTTTATTCCGTCAAAATCAATAGAGTATAAGCTGAGAAATTAAACAAAACATACCTTGAAGCGGACGATTTTTTCGGTGTTAACGCTTCCCAAAAGTCACTTGGGTTATCCACCGTGATATATAAACAGAATCATTGACATTTAACGAAAAATGATTTGCCATGTGTGATTCGCCGCCGTGAAAATGTTTATCTATTTACCCCCAAATATATAGTTACCATTGCTTTCTATAGCAAAACACCATATATCTTTTATCTCACGTGCAGTATCAATTTCAAGTTACATTTTCTATTTGACACCATCCCGAATTTTAGATCAGGTGTTCTAAACTTGAACCATGCCCGAACCAATTGGAGAAAATGTGTGACAAAGAAATTGAAAATAAATTAATGGGCGCTAATTATACCCCCGCAAAACGAATGTTTTTATACCCCCGCAAAACGAATGTTTTAGGGGGTATACTGGAATCAACCTGTCTGTCTGTCTGTCTGTCTGTCTGTCTGTCTGTATGTCCGTATGTATGTATGTATGTCTGTCTGTCCGTGGACAAAAAACTTCTCCAGAGCATATCTTCTTAACCATATGTGCTAGCAACTTAAAACTTGCTACACTCATACATCTCATTGTGGGGAAGTGTCCTGTAAAAGAATCATTACTCTGCCACGCCCACTTTTTGAGTTATTGCCCTTTGTTGTTTGTACCCTTGCATTTTTGTCCGGTCCATATCTTCTAAACCATAAGTGCTAGCAATATCAAACTTGGTACACTTATACATCTCATTGTGGAGAAGTGTCATGTACAATAATTGTTACTCAACCACGCCCACTTTTTGAGTTATTGCCCTTTGTTGTTTGTAATGTTACATTTTGTTTAGACCATATCTTCTAAACCATAAGTGCTAGCAACTTAAGACTTGGTACACTTATACATCTCATTCTGGGGATGTGTCATGTAAAATAACCATTACTCTGGCATGTCCACTTTTTGAGTTATTGCCCTTTGTTGTTTGTACCCTTACATTTTGTTTTGACCATATCTTCTAAACCACAAGTGCAAGCAACTTAAGACTTGGTACACTTACACATCTCATTCTGGAGAAGTGTCATGTACAATAATTGTTACTCAACCACGCCCACTTTTTGAGTTATTGCTCTTTGTTGTTTGTACTGTTACATTTTGTTTAGACCATATCTTCTAAACCATAAGTGCTAGCAACTTCAGACTTGGTACACTTATACATCTTATTCTGGGGATGTGTCATGTAAAATAACCATTACTCTGGCATGTCCACTTTTTGAGTTATTGCCCTTTGTTGTTTGTACCCTTACATTTTGTTTTGACCATATCTTCTAAACCACAAGTGCAAGCAACTTAAGACTTGGTACACTTATACATCTCATTCTGGGGATGTGTCATGTACATTAACCATTACTCTGTCAAGCCCACTTTTTGAGTTATTGCCCTTTGTTGTTTGTACCCTTACATTTTGTTTTGACCATATCTTCTAAACCACAAGTGCTAGCAACTTCATACTCTGTACATTTATACATCTCATTGTTGGGAAGAGTCTTGTACAAGAACCATTACTCTGGCACGCCCACTTTTTGAGTTATTGCCAATATTGTTTGTACCCTTGCATATTTGTCTGGACCATATCTTCTAAACCATAAGTGCTAGCAATATCAAACTTGGTACACTTATACATCTCATTGTGCAGAAGTGTCATGTACAATAATTGTTACTCAAACACGCCCACTTTTTGACTTATTGCCCTTTGTTGTTTGTACCCTTGCATTTTTGTCCGGTCCATATCTTCTAAATCATAAGTGCTAGCAACTTAAGACTTGGTACACTTATACATCTCATTCTGGGGATGTGTCATGTACAATAACCATTACTCTGTCATGCCCATTTTTTGAGTTATTGCCCTTTGTTGTTTGTACCCTTACATTTTGTTTGGACCATATCTTCTAAACCACAAATGCTAGCAACTTCATACTCTGTACATTTATACATCTCATTGTTGGGAAGAGTCTTGTACAAGAACCATTACTCTGCCACGCCCACTTTTTGAGTTATTGCCAATATTGTTTGTACCCTTGCCTATTTGTCTGGACCATATCTTCTAAACCATAAATGCTAGCAATTTCAAACTTGATACATCTATATATCTTATTGTGCAGAAGTGCCATGTGCAAGAATCGTTACTCTGGCATGCCTCAGTGATTGTCCTTTGTTCTTTTTACTCTTGGATTCGTGTCCGGAACATATCTTCTAAACCATTAGTGCTAGCAATTTCAAACTTGGTACACTTATAGATCTTATTGTGGGAAAGTGTCATGTAAAAGAACTGTTACTCTGTCATGCCAACTTTAAAAATTATCGCCCTTTGTTGTTTGTACCCTTGCATTTTTGTCTAGACCATATCTTCTAAACCATAAGTGCTAGCAACTTTAAGCTTGGTACACTTATTACCCTTTTTTGTAATGAAATCTTGTGCGGGGGTATCAAGTCACATCCTGTGACAGTTCTAGTTTTGTATTGCAGTTTTATTGTAGAATTATGAATATTATTACTTTTACATAGGCAATCTAACTGGATTACTACATGATTGAGCCCGGATCTGGAAAAAAGTCCCTTAAAGCTTTTGAGCTCAACATGGTTCTAGAACCATGTGCTCTCCAATAGCGATATTTCAAGATTAGTCAGTGACTAAACGGAGACTGGTATAGAGACGTGTACATTCTGTTCTTGTACGGTTGCTACAGATCTGTAGCAACCGTACAAGAACAGAATGTGTCTCTATACCAGTCTCCGTTTAGTCACTGACTAATCTTGAAATATCGCTTCCTCAAATGCTATATAGGGGACCCTTTTCCAGATCAGTGCTCATTATTGGATACCTTCATTACAGGAGACAAGGATACCCGGTGAAATCCGGGGACTGTCCGACTTTTATTTAGAAGAACAAGAACGAGATTTAAAAGAAGGAAAGACCCCACTACTTACTGATGAAATGATTAAAAATAATATCTTGGATATCATGTCAGCAGGTTTGTATAGCTTTTATACAGCCTAATACTTTGTCCCAAAGAACCATAGCTTTGTCAAGAACCAAGGCCGTATTCACGCGGTATTCAAGGGTATTAGAATTGCCAGTTTTATATCATCACTTTATTTATTTTTATTTTTTTTTTAAATCTCGATGCTGTTACGAGTTTGTTTGTTTTTTGTTTTTGTTTGTTTGTTTGTTGGGTTTTTTTTTTTTGGTTTGTTTTTTAACAAAAGCGTTGATATAATGATGGGCGCTGGTAATATTTCGGAAATCATGATTTTTATCAATCAATATCCGATGTTAACTTTCCAGTAACACCTGACAGGGACCGTATATGGGGGTTCTTCAATGACCTTCCTTTCTGCCGACAAATAAAACGGTCACTTTCGAGATTTTGAAAGTGATTAATATTAGTAATTCACTCTTGTTGTCTGTTCCAGCCGAATCCTACGTCATAACAGCGTCACAGTTTTCGCACATAACCGTCTGTTTATCACTGAAAGTCTTATAAAACAAGCTTTTTGATTGCTTACGCTTAATATGGCAATTTTGTAATTCCTGTGGTCAATGAAGATGACCCGTTATCGATGCCTAGTAGATCTTATTAATGAATGTTTATTTTGAATCATATGTGACTTAAACAAAGACAAAAGTTTCTTGATGTTGTGTACAATTCGATCGTTCGATTTAATGTTCTTTCTGTCAAAATACATAACTACACATCGTCGGTGTAAATGCAAAACCTTGTCCATCGATTTTTGCTATTTTCTAAATAAAACATCGTATTTCCAATTTAGACAATTCTTGCAGGTTTTGGGATATTTTGACTTATTAGCCTAGTATCAATGACACATATGTGAACAATATTTCAGAATTTCAAGTTAAACATTTCAGTTTCGGAAAAGTTAAATGTTTTTCTTCACCTTCAAAAAATGAGATACGAAGTTTGCATTAACGCCGCCGACATTTCTTTCAACTTGACAGGAATCATCACAACATCATCAACGTTACCAAACGCTTTACTCTGTCTGATGAATCATCCCGGGTACCAGATGAAAATTCAGGAGGAACTAGATAGGGTTATAGGCAGAAACGGGGAACCAACATTGAGTGACAAGCGCCACTGTGATCTTCTGGAAGCTGTTGTCATGGAAACTTTACGATTAATGCCGCCGACCCCTCTGCTGTTGCCCCATCTGTGTTCGGTTGATACAAAGTTTGAAGGATATGAAATAGGCGCTGGCACTCAGGTTAGTTGTTAACCTATTACCAAACAACAATAATTTGGGCAGGTCTAAATTGAAAGAACTTGCAGACGACATTTTAAAGATTGTGAATTTTTACTTTTCTTTGTCTTTTTGGCTGGAAAACAGTGTGGGAAATGAAGAAATTTCTCGTTGTAATTCTTCATTACAACGGCCGTCTTTACTTCCAGATTGTTGCTAATATTTGGAGCATCCACCATGACGAGAAGGTTTGGGGTGATCCCTGGGTGTTTAGGCCTGAACGGTTCTTGGATGACAGCGGCAAGTTACTTCCTAACACAAACGTCTACATGAAATCGTAAGCATATGATTGAAAATATCACTTACAAATGGCTGACTTTCAGACTGTCCCAAATTTGAAATGTGTTGCAGATGAAAATATTAACATCATTTGAAATGAATCTTGTGTACATTAATTCACAGAATATATTCAGGGAAAGGGAGAAAACGCTTATCAAATTTCAACAAAATAAGTTTTAATCTTAGGATCGTAAAAACGAAGTCTTGTTTGGCAAATGGTCAATTGGACTCTGCTATTCAAAGATTTTCCAACTAGTCAATTCGTATAAAACAAAGTTTTGACATCGAGACTTGCACGGAAAAGACTTAAACCATAACCACACAGTGACTCTTTTTGGCTCACCAAGAGATGAAGGCTTTGGAAAACATCGTGGAAAATGAAGAAATTGCTTGTGACAAGCAATTTCTTCATTTCCCACAATGTTTTCTATGTAACCACAATGTTTTCTTTGTAAAAAGACCGAAAATGTGAAATTTCATTCACTTGAAATTGTTGTCTGCAGGATCTTTCAATTTAGATCACGCTAAAATTTTATCGTTTGGTAATGGGTTAAAAATTATATACATAAATCAAAATATAAGATGTGGCCCATCTCACAAAAGGTCGATACATTTTACACTTCCTAGAAGGTCCCTTTTTGCGTGGACGAGTCAAATACGCCTTTTTTTTTCAAAATGCTAGTACATAGATAAGAAAACTTTGTCTCATTATTAACTTCTTCTTTATAATATCTTTGCTAGGTGGATGCCGTTCGGTGTAGGTAGACGTAAGTGTCCGGGCCTAACACTAGCCGTTACGAGACTATTCCTCTACCTCTCACATCTACTGCAGAAGTGGACTTTTGTACCGTCACCAGGGAAATGTGGACCTTGTGATCCAAGGGGAGATAACTTTAACTCCGCCTTCTTGTTTACACCGAAACCTTTCTACTGCACGGTACAGGAGCGTAAATAAGCGAGATGAGTTCTTGTCTATTTGCATGTGTGTTTGCTTGATAAAGATATAGTTTCGTCGCTTTTCAACAAATACCTCGTAACTGCAGTTTAGTTTAAGCTGCAATTACGAGGTTTTTTTAAAAGCAGCGATTTGTTACAAGCATTTTCTTATTTTGTCTCAACGTTTTCCGAAGCTTAGTCTTTTGACGAACGTCAAAGATAGGCCTTGTTTTGGAGAGGGTAAAAAATTGCAGTAAGAAAAGAAGAATAACACCATCGTACATTTTTTCATATTTTTTTAAAAGATGATATAATTATATTAATTTTACACATGTACAAAATTTCAAATATAATTATGTTATATAAAACGTTGTTTATAAATAAATACATAAACAATTTTTTCACTTGCATAATAAAAGCGAAGAAAATGACCTGTTTGCTGAAGATATTGAATTATATCCCATTACAACACATTAACATGCTGGTAAATGAATAAATTAATTGTTTCCCAAAATGTTTCCTATCCAAACAGACAAGCATAATAATTCGAATGACTTGAACTTGTCGTCTGCACCATCTTCGAATTCGGACCAGCCTAAACTTTTGCCGTCTGTTAATGCATTAAAAGAAGAATGACAATGTTCTTAGCCCTCTCCTCGTAAGGTCGACGACATGAATTCTGTCAAAATTTATCATCAATTATAATGAGTTGAAACAAAATTACTGAAAATACGCAAATGTTTCATCAACATGTTCTTGATTTTTTTTTCTAATACATCCGACACTTGTTGTGTCGAAGTCCAAAAGGCCGTCAAGTACTTCGATACATCCGGAGTTCGTCTCATTCGATTTTGTCCAGTTTTTTGTGAAAATGACGTTCAATCGTTTTTGTTGTTTATCGAGCATGTTCATATTAATTGAAATAAAAAGTA
This sequence comes from Fragum sueziense, assembly GCA_963680895.1. NCBI lineage: Eukaryota > Metazoa > Mollusca > Bivalvia > Cardiida > Cardiidae > Fragum > Fragum sueziense. Next base: position 47,808,510 of record OY804599.1, on the reverse strand, counting down.
GGAAAGGGAAAAAATGCTCGAATTAAGCAATTTCTCTCATTTTCCTACTATATGTCAAAAGTTATATTAATCACGGTGGAGATTGTGCATCATGGGATGGATAACAACTTAAGACAAAATAGTCTCGATTCTAGGTCTAAGGGAAGTAAATACATTTGTCGTGACACGTGACAAATCTATAGGGAAGCTACGGTGAATTATTACGATCAAGGTGACCTGTGATTGGACAATATTTTTTACTGGAATTGAACATGATTTATTCATTTGTGATTATATTCTATTTTCAAGTTAAAAGCAAAAAATCAATGATTTTGAATCATTTTGGCAATTTCTGGGCCATTTTAAAAGATGGGTATTCTGAAATGCTTCTGAGACTAGCTCCGCAGTTAGGGTGATCTCAAAAATGGGGTCAAAGGTCATAGAGAAAAGGATTCATGCCATACTAAAATTCATTTTTTTCTGGTGTATGAATGGATGTTCTAGAATTTAAGGTAGGTCAGATCATTGGTGCAAACTCATGGACTGAGCTATAAGCCAAAATGTTATAATGGTCGCCTATGTAAAACTATTTACTTCCCTTAGACCTAAATCTAGTCAAATATTTTGTAATAATCTTCTTATTTCTGTGTCAATTTTCAAAAGGTATGTTGCTTGTACCTCGCCTTACTCAATTCTTTTCTCCAGATTACGGGACCGGATTTTCACACATGTCAACTAAGGGTATCGTGTTTTTACACCTGTCTCTGGCATTGATTCGAAAACAATGTATTGAGTTAGAAACGGTTTAATACGTCGCTTTTCAACAAAAACCTCGTAACAGATTGTTTTAAGCTGCAGTTGCGAGGATTTCGTTGAAAAGCAGCAAATATTTATAGATATAAAACACTAAATGATTCTATGCGCGGTATTCATATTTGCCTAAAATTCGTGTATTTATATAACACATTTCGACATTGAATGACACAAAGTATCCCAGTTTTTCGTAAAACACATTGCAGTGTGGACAAAACACGTTTCTTTCTCTATTAAACACTCTAAAATCCGCATCGTAAAGTCGCTTTAAAACTGTGAGAGGATATGTAAAGTTATTTCCCCTGATTTTAAAATGAAGTTCGACTAAGAGTTGTCGAACTTTGAAGATGTCGCCACTGTCAATCATTTGATCGATCGCTTTCCATTCCGCCTCTTCGATGTCGACTTTTAAAATGTCGATGGTTTTCTGAAAATAATGTCAAATAGATTATAAACAAGATGTGCACACCATACTTGGTGTTTTATAACTCAATTGAAAGACACAGCATGGTCCATAACTGCTTATCAATACGTAACAGAGATATTATTGCCTATATTTGCAGGACCCGAAAAAGGCCATATTGTGAATCAAAAACTAAAATTATCTCGATTTTCCCAATTCACACATAAAAAAAGTCAAAGCCCCAGTGATCTGGTATATGTTATAGTTGTTCCAAATGATAAAACAATTATAAGCAATTACAGATTCTTTCAAATTCAAGTTATGAGTCAGGGACCTTTTCCAAAAGAAAAATGAGAATGGTTAGAAACCATAAATGTATAACTATAATGTACTAGAAATGTCGCACGGCGTTAGTTTTTTTTAAATGTCAAAAATGCCGGTCAAGCTGAAAATCATCGTAATATTTCATCTTTCTAAAATTTCTGACATTTTGTTTTTCTAAACAATTTGATATTACATAAAGATTGATGTTATTTCAAGCCTTTCCCAAACGGCAAAAATTCTGTCTTTTTCAATTTGGGAGTTTCTGCAGAAAACAAACTTGGCAGTGATAAAGACTACATTTGTGTACAATATAGCATCGAAAATATTGAGGAAAAGGGAGAAAATGCTGGTCATTTTATTCTTTTGCTTTAATTATTTTTTTAAACCATTTCTTTGGAACGTCAAAGCCAGGTCTTGTTTGGGAAAGGCTTAATCCTTTCCCAAACGGCAAAAAATGGAACTGTCTCAATTTGAAAGCTTCAAGCCACACAAAATACATAATATCAAAATTGATTCAATACAAGGGATGATAATTCAGAATTTGATTTTGTGGTTCAACCAATATTCTTTTGGGAATTTCATAAGAGGTCAAAATTGTCAACAAAAATTCATTTATCTGTAATCTACACTCCTCAAAAGTTCTAATTGGCCACTTTTTGAACTCGTTTTATTCAAAAATTGCTAAAACATAAAATTTGAAATTTTGACAGTTGTTTATCTATTTGATAAAGATTTCGAATAAACAAATTATAGCGCCGATTGTTTAATTTTACACAAATAATTAGTGAAAAACACGTTTTGGTCAAGAGTGCATGTAAAACACGTGTGCTATTCAAAACTCTTAGATATTAAACACATTGTGTCCTACACAGCCTAGAACCTACGAAAAACAGAAAACATGATCAAAATCAAGTAATTCGAATACGTTAGAGAAATTGGCATGATCGAATCTGACAGGTCAAATATGGGGGTATGTTGTCAATAAAGTTTTCGACCATTCCTTCTTTAAAATAAAACAAATAATCTTCTAATATGGTTTCTAGTGCCTTTAACAATAATTATCATGTTGTTGGAATTTTCAATCGTCACAATCCTGCGTGAAAAGGGCTGTTCCAGGAATTTCAAATGACCGGAAGTGGATATGTTAATATGACGCCGACAAAGCCGATTGACATCGGGTACACCTTCTGTACTTTATATTGTTTGATTCAGCCATAATTTATATAGAAAATGTTATCAGCGCAATTTGTACGACCTTGGGCAAAATCACCTATTTTTCGGCCATTTCCAAGAATATCTGGAAACCATTCTCGTCAAAGATATCATCCATTTGTCATTATTCGATAGGCACCCGCCACATATTGGCTTTAAACCACATTCAAAGCCTTCATTCTCATTGAAAATTAAATTTTAGCACCTATGAAGCATATCAGGCTGGATGATGAGAATTCAGACAACCACCCATGTAACGCAACATTTTGGACGATCTGAATCGTTTTGCCACTCATGAGTGAAGAAACTTTTCAAAGAAATACACCCTTATCTGTGAAAGGATCATCAGAATTCAATGACAAGCCGTAATCAATGATGCTTGGACAAAATACGCCATTGACCTCTGTTTGTTACTTTTCATTTGTAGGGGTGTTTATCTCATGCCACTTTTTTGATAATGTATTGTAATAAGAAGCTATTGAAATTTTGCGTAAATCAAGAGAAATGAATATGTCAGCTTATGATATTAAAATAATTACGTTTTAAACAAAGTTGTAGTCTGCACTTCCCAAAATATGAGGTGGCCAATTAGAACTTTTGAGTAGTGTAGTAGTAATACATCAAGCAGTTTCCGAGAAGATTTTCAAAGAAAATGTTTCGGACGGAAGCACGAACAACGGGCACTTTGGTTTGAGAACAGCCCGCTGACCTTACAGTTCAAAGTTAAATAAACAAATACACAAAAGCCCTAATCAACTTCAGCAACTTCAATAAGTTTTAAATGTATTGAAATGGGGTTTTAGTGCATTCGACGACATTTTAACCCTTTCCCAAACAAGACCTGGCTTTGACGTCCCTATTAGAACAGGCTTGGGAAAACATTGAAACAAAAGAAGAAACTGCTGATAACCAGCAGTTTCTCCTTTTGTCTCAATATTTTCTATGCCATTATCTATACAAATTCTATCTTTGATTACTTCCATTTTGTCATTTGCAGCAGTATTTGAAATGGATCACCCAAAATTTTGCCGTTTGGGAAAGGGTTAAGTGACATTCCAGTCACATTGACTGATGCACCAAGCCAGGGTTAATCCTTTCCTTAACGAGAGTGAATTATACTTTTCCAATAGGGAACGATTTTATCCAGTTAATCGTGACGTAAATTCGGACAAACAAAATAGTATTACGAAAGTGTTGTTAACAACACCGACGGTTTATCAAAGCATTACGGTAAACCTAGTCTATTGTTAGCACAAAATTCTTTGCCATTTGACAGCTGATGTAGACGACAAAATAGACGACGATGGAGATAGGAGTTGCGTACAATAATTGAGACAAAGGGGGAATGTGCTGATTATCAGTATTTTTTTCTTCCTGTTCCTCGATGTTTTCCAAAACCGTTTCTATCTGAGACGTCAATTCCAGGTCTTCTTTTGGGGTTTAATAACGACAAAAAAATCGCACATTGCACGCAACGTTTCTTGTATATCTAACAACAAATTTTAAATCTGTTTGATCTATCTCAGTTCAAACGTTTCAACAGTATATATTACTCGTTGCACGCTTCAATGTATATCAAAATGGAAATGGATGTTGCTTTGTGTTTCATCTTTAATTTGTATAAATCGGGAAAAAAATATTATACGTTTTGAAAACTTCCGACCAACCACGCACAGTATAAAATACATTTGGTGTTAGTTTTGTACTCTAACTTGAGTGCATAGATGTCTTAATGTGATTAAGCCGCGAACTCGAAAAGGTCCCTTATTGCGTTTTAGAACAACATGGATCCAAATCAGCGTTTGCATACGCACAGTCTGATCAGGACCCATTTCTTTAATAGCTTCTCTATCACCTGTAATAACTTAAAGATATCAACATGAATCGATATTAGACGGTATTTGACCACTGGCTGATATGGAAACTCAGATTTCTAAAATGCTTTAAGGGCTTTTTTTTCCGGATCCACTCTCCATTATTATTATCATTATTTGTTTTTGTTGTTGTTGCCGTTGTTGTTGTTGTTGTTGTTGTTGTTGTTGTTGTTGTTGTTGTTGTTGTTGCTGCTGCTGCTGCTACTGCTGCTGCTGCTGCTACTGCTGCTGCTGCTGCTGCTGCTGTTGCTTCTGCTGTTTCAAAATACATCTTCACTATACACCAACAATTACCACTCGTTTTTATACGCCGCCGGAGGCGGACGTATATTGGCGTCATCTTCTCCGTCTGTCCTTCCGTCCATCCGTCCGTCCATCCGTCCGTCCATCCGTCCGTCCATACGTACGTCCACTTTTCTTGACAACGCAACTCCTCCTAAGTTTCTGGCTGGATCTTCTTGAAACTTGGTCAATGTTATCACCTCAATTGGTAGATGTGCACGAAGGAAGGATTTTATGGTTCGTTGATTTTTGCCTGAGTTATGCCCCTTAAAAACTTAGTCTCTGGGGCTTATTGAAGTTGCAGCCTTGTCAACGCAACTCCTCCTAAGTTTCTAGCTGGATCATAATGAAACTTGGTCAATGTTATTACCTCAATAGGTAAATGTGCATGAAGGAAGGATTTTATGGTTCATTGATTTTTGCCAGAGTTATGCCCCCTTAAAACTTAGTCTCTGGGGCTTATTGAAATTGCAGTCTTGTCAACGCAACTCCTCCTAAGTTTCTAACTAGATCTTAATGAAACTTGTTCAATGTTATCACCTCAATTGGCAGATGTGCATGAAGGAAGGATTTTATGGTTCATTGATTTTTGCCAGAGTTATGCCCCCTTAAAACTTAGTCTCTGGGGCTGATTGAAATTGCAGCCTTGTCAACGCAACTCCTCCTAAGTTTATGGCTGGATATTAATGACAATTGGTCAATGTTATCACCTCAATTAGTAGATGTGCATGTAGGAAGAATTTTATGGTTCATTGGTTTTTTCCAGAGTTATGCCCCCTTAAAACTTAGTCTCTGGGGCTTATTGAAATTGCAGTCTTGTCAACGCAACTCCTCCTAAGTTTCTAACTAGATCTTAATGAAACTTGTTCAATGTTATCACCTCAATTGGCAGATGTGCATGAAGGAAGGATTTTATGGTTCATTGATTTTTGCCAGAGTTATGCCCCCTTAAAACTTAGTCTCTGGGGCTGATTGAAATTGCAGCCTTGTCAACGCAACTCCTCCTAAGTTTATGGCTGGATATTAATGACAATTGGTCAATGTTATCACCTCAATTAGTAGATGTGCATGTAGGAAGAATTTTATGGTTCATTGGTTTTTTCCAGAGTTATGCCCCCTTAAAACTGGGGCTGATTGAAATTGCAGCCTTGACAACACAACTTCTTCTAAGATTCTGACTGAATCCTAATGAAACTTGGTGGATGTTATTACCTTAATTGGTAGATGTGCATGAATTAAGGATTTTATGGTACATTGATTTTTGTCAGAGTTGTGCCCCCTTCAACCTTAGTCTCTGGGGCTTAATGATATTTCAGCCTCATGAACGCAATTCCTTCCAGGTTTTTGCATATTTATAAAACCCTTTTTGTGAACACAACTTTTTACAGGTTTTTGTGTGAATATTTATAAATCCTTGTCAATGTCATTTTTTTGTCTCAAGTTTTATAAGTGGCGGCGTATATTGTGACCATGGCACTCTTGTTGAAGTTTGCAGCAACTTTTCAACTGGACCGCCCTAAAATACTGTTATTTGGGAAAGGGTTAAGAAAGGGGGATAACTTACGTTTGTATGATTGAGGTCCTTCATAACTGTTCCTAACGTTTTCATCGTCCATGTTTTGTCTTGCACCTTCACAGCCGAGTACAAACCCTTCATAATACAGGCTATGGTTTTGACGTCCCTAACTGTGTAACCTTGGGAAAACATTGAGAAAAAAGAAGAAAATGCTGATGATCAGCATTTTCTTCCTTTTGTCTCAATATTTTCTGCTCTTTTTCACACAAACTGTCTGCTCTTTGTAGTCTGCAACGCCATTGAAATTGGGTTAAGAAAGGGTGATAACTTACGTTTGTATGATTGAGGTCCTTCATAACTGTTCCTAACGTTTTCATCGTCCATGTTTTGTCTTGTACCGTCACAGCCGAGTTTTTGTCTGATAGTCCTATACCGTGAAACTTACTACCATTTGGATTTCGAATTTGTTTAGGCGAGATATGACCCATACTGAAAACAAGTAGGAAAAACATTGAATCAAAGTAAATTGTTAAAACTTAGGACAATTTGAGCAGAAGACAAAAATGAATTGATGGGCCAGGATCTGAACATGGCCGTTATATCGTTTAAGGGTGCAATGTTCCATGTTTGTAATGTATCTCACTTTAAGACGTATTTTTGTCTTACCGATGACTTACGAAAAGTTTAGAGCAAGAAACGCATATCGCCAATCTACCAAGACCTGAGTCATGCGATATTTGTTTTAAGCGATTTTTAAGAAATTGGTAAGTCAAAAATACGTCTTAAGCCTCTCTTACAACCGGTCGTACGTTCTCCTGTGTGCGGTCTGCGTCTAAAACGTACGTTTAGTCGTGCGATGCACGAACGTGCAACGTACGATTTTGGTGGACGCAACCACGACGCAGACTGCACGCAGCAAAGAATTGACCGGACAATTCTTCGCTACGACCATTCTGCGTCTTTTAGAACGCCAGGAGCACGCAAGACAGAAGTACGGAGCACGTTCGACAGGCGTGCGTGTGACGCAGGGAACGATATACATGTACTTACATCCCGTCTTGCGTCTATATAAATCGTGCGATCTTGCAGAGTTTTAAAACGTACGATTTAAAAAGACGCACGACGGGTTGTAAGAGAGGCTTTACATGTTTTGATTAAATAGGCCCCAGGACCTATGATGCTCCGTTGCAGTTGTTGCAGGCCAATAGGAAGCTATATGAAGGTGTCTAGTTTACATAATTTCATTTCTCAACCCAGATACATTCAAAGTAAAATTTATTTGTTATGGAACTACATATCTGCTCAAAATTTTAAATGCAGATACAGAAGACATTTAGTCCTCCTACATACACATGTAGCGTATTCAATTTATGAAGCAATATGAAACAACCTGGAGATAAATCGAATATCGGGTACTCGCCAAGCTACAACTTTCGGCAATATCAATTTATCTAATTTCATCTTTAGAGAGACATATCATTTGCCTCGATATTACCAGAAAACAAATGTCATTCTTTGTTTCTTGAAGCCATTGTTTCTTGAAGCCATAAAGCTGTAAAATCTTGCATAACTGCCAATTTACTTTATCTAGTGTCAAATCCATCTATATACTGTCAAAGACCTGTATTTCATATATCGTCGATTTTTTTCTAGAACCTTGTAACTGCAACTAAAACCAAGCTGCAGTTACGAGTTTGATTTTTAAAGCGACGATATGCGCGAAATGCGTAGCTTTCTGGCTACGTAAGAACAGTGCCGAAGAATAATCAAAATTGAAACTTACCCATTGAAAAATATTCTCAAAAATAGGGACCTGTTAAAGGTATTAATACGAACCTGAGATGGATGTAAAAGTAAAAGTAAAATATTTACCTTGGATCGAACGTATGAATCTCACAGCCGAACCATCTTATAACAGACTTCTCAAATTCAAAGTTATTGTTGGAACTGAAATATAAAACGTACACAACATCAACGGTCATAAGCTATCTGTTGTGTCAGAATCTTGAAATAGGGTACTAATAGCATTTGTGACTAATACAGACCCTTTTTGGTTTTTGTCTTGGTATTCTGATCAGGACCCTTACTGCTATCCTACAGTTTCAACTGGTTACGAATAAGCTATGAGCGAACAACATGAATTCTGATTAGACTGTGTGTATTTCAGATTGGTCTTGATCCATGTTGGTCTTAAAAGCCATAAAAGCCATTCCCACATACCTAGGCTTCTTACCAAGACATGTTTGTGTATGATTAAGGACAGATCCTCCATTTATTTCCCACGGTAAGATTTTTTTTATTTTTTTCTGTACTGATATTTAAATATATGAGAAGTAAAAAAATGACTTAAAAATTATAGGTCACCAAGCGAATTAAAAAGTTATTGAATTTCAAGGGAGACTACTCTTGTCTAAAATTGCAAAAATGGGGTGTCACTTAAATACCCATAAAAAGGTGTTCGAAATGACTAGGATTACATAAATAAGTCTTTATTGTGTTCAATATGTTTTATTCTGTCTAAATGAGTATCAATTTGGGAAAAATTAGTGATGATTTTGAAATTTTTAGTGAAACATTCTTTCAAAAGTAGCTGAAATTGCTCTTTTTTCGCAATGTTTCTGATAATAAAAAATATTCCAGCGGTAAGATTTTTTTCTTTTTTGGTATAGACATAGTGCTTGGTCATACCTACATAATCAAAAAAAGAAAAATATATCAAACCAAGCATTTTTCTTAGTTATAAGTAAAATTTGGTTTACTTTTAACAGTTCTGTCCGAAATTGTTTCACTACTTTTATCCATTTTCTTCCTTATTACCAGCTTTAGATAATAAAACGTGTCATCTTTTGTGTCCATCTGAAGCGGACTATCTCATAAAGACACCACGTTGCTTTTGTTGCTCCGTTTCCTATCGCTAACGCCACATTTTGAACGCGTAACAGAAAGCGAAATGTACCATCCGAGTACTATTACACTTTAATTGACCAAACAGAGAAAATTGAAATAACCGAAAAGGGTCTTGTCATTTATCAATCAAAAATTAACTAAATGTAAGAAATACATTTGCTGAAAAAGGCCAATTACTGAAACAGCTTTATTTCGTTATTTAGGATATGCGCAGTAAGTTGCGCAGTAACAACTGGAGGATCTGTCCTTGAGTTTACAATTCGTTTATAAGCAATTATAGAAATAAGATATAGATATATCACTAAATACAGACGTAAAAATGTAAACGGGTAAAAAAAGAAAACATTAGACCTTCTCATTTTTCAATACATTTCTGTTCTGTTTCAAAAAGTGTCGCTAGTTGTAATTCAGGAAACATCTAATATTACTGATTTAATCAAGCCTTTTCAATCAACGCATTGCTTTGATATTGAGACAAAAGATGAAAATATTGATAACCAGCATTTTCTTTCTTTGTTTGAATATTTTCCGTGCTATATTTTGCATAAATCCAAAATGTATCAATATCCATTTTGTCATCTGCAGCAGTTTTCAAATTGGAACAGTTCAAAATGTTTTGCCGATTTGTAAATGGTAGCGCCGGTATTGTCCCGTAGTCAAAACTCATATTTTGACCAAACTTTGACTGAAAGCATAGACGTATAGAAAGGGGTATAGGAGCAGAACAGTATATTAGAGGTGTAAAGGCATTCTATTTGTTATTTCAAATACTAACCCTACCTTCCAGGTACTCACTTGTATCGTCACAATAAGACGACCCCAAATAGTGCCTAGAGTTTAATGTATAATTACCCTTTCCCAAACAAGACCTGGTTTTGACGTCCTTAGTAGAAAAGGTTTGGGAAAACATTGAAACAAAAGAAGAAACTGCTGATAATCAGCAGTTTCTTCTTTTGTCTCAATGTTTTCTATGCTATATTTTACACAAATTCTATCTTAGGTAACTTCCATTTTGTAATTTGTGGTAGTTTTTTAAGTGGATAACCCTAAAATTTTGTTGTTTGGGAAAGGTTAAGGAATAAAATATTGCATTTTGAAAATCTATTAGTCCCTCCTATCTGTAACCCTGGTATAGAAGTTTTGAAAGTAGTATAGGAGTATAGAAATATAACCTCACCCGAAGGAGTACACAAGACATTGTTTTCTCGGGAAGACCGGTTCATCAAGACACACTTCCTTTCCACCATCGTACACTGTACCCACGCGCAGCTGGTTCCGACACAGGATCTGGTAGGTGTTGGTGTACCTTGAGGAAAATAAAAAATAAATGTCTGAATAAAGAAAAAACAATCATGATCACTAAACAACTGTGCCTAAGTGCTAGGTTATTAGAATCCGCGCTGCTTTTTAATCCATTACCAGACGAAAAAATAGACTGCTCTATTTAAGAATGTTGCAGACGACAATTTAAAGCTGACAAACATGACATTGTTTGGGTCTTTTTAGTAGAAAAACGTACGAAATTAAGAAATTGCTTGTCACAAATTATTTCTTCATTTTACGATGTTTTCAGAACCTTTACATTGCGTGGTAGTACCTTATAGGTGGGTTATTGTATAAAAATTGGGACCACTATAGAACACGGTGGAGATTGTGCATCGTGGGATGGATAACGAATACGGACAAAAAATCTCTATTCTGGTAAGATAATATGCAATAACTTCCTTATTTGTGCGTCAATCTTCAGAAGGTTTGTTACATGTACCCCGGTTTACCAATCTCTTTCATCGGATGTATGACATATTAGATAACTCATAGTACTTTTTCCGAAATATTGTCCCAACCGACCAGACAGCGAAATGGTGACGACTTTCTCAGATGAATTACTTATCTGGAAACTCCTTGCACTTTTCTAAAAAACCGATCTCAACCGACAGGAAAAAGGCCTGAATTTTTTGTCGTTTTCTGGTCGGTTGGGATCACGTTATGGACAAAGTACAAAGATTCTTTAAACAAGTCATATATCTGAGGAAAGAGCTCGGTAATGCGGGGGAACATGCAACAAACCGCTTGAAAATTGACGCAGAAATAAGAAAATTATTGCACAATTTCTTACCTGAAGCAAAGTTGTCCGTATTCGTTATCCATCCCATCATGCACAATCTCCTCTGTGTAGAATGAGATTTCTTATTAAGTACAGTATATCATCGCCGCTTTTCAACAAAAACCTCGTAACTGCAGCTTAAGGCAAGCTTCAGTTGCAGGGGTAGATTGTTTTGAAAGCGAAAATATCTTGAACAACATCAATGGATAAAATTCTATTCAGAAAGTATATTAATATACCTGTGTATTAGAGACAATTGTTCTGTCGTGTTCATTTTCCGTAAAGCTGTAACATCAGGCAGCAAGAATATTTCTTTTCCAACTGTTTGTTGATCGAAAAACGTTGACCGCCGCAAAAGTGATGGAAATTTGTCTGAAAGAGAATAGGAATAATAGTTTTATTTAACCCTTTCCCATACGGCCAAGAATCGGACTGTTCCAATTCGCAAGTTTGTGCAGACAACAAAATGGACTAAATCCAAGTCCCACTGAGCCCGATTTCCGAAATATGCATAGTGCCGGACTCTGCCTACGGAAATGAAGTTCTCCCATGTATAGTTGCATTACACTAATCCATATAGGTATTAGGATACTTATTTGGGAAAAATCCAAATGTACGAGGGACGGTCGGAAAGTAGTTGGACTTTTCGTGCTGCTGTCTCTCCTTTTGCAACTGTATAAACATATCATATATTGATGGAATCTACATCCATTTGCCAATAATGTGGTCAGTTTATTTTCAAAGCTAGTTGTATATGTATGATATTCTGTCCACTTATATGTGATAGGGGTTTTATGTACCATATGCTATTTGTTAGAGGATCAACAAGGGTAACCAAAACAAAAGAACATTCTAGTCATTTTAATCGCAAAGAAGTTAAGTTTTTTAACAAAATTATCACTGAAGATTAAATAAGGGTTCATAATTCCGAACTTGGGATAAAAAAATCAGTCAAAGCAGTCATGGAAACGAGCTGGTTCCCCGCCCATGAAAAGATTAAGTTGTTTCCTTCGATTGGTCATGTTTGTTGCTTTTGGGGATTCACGAGGATTGATAGTTACTCATTTCATGTCAAATGGTAAAAACTGTCATTGTCAAGTACAATTCTGAAGTAATTCAGAAAAACCAAAGAATAAATGCTGAAGTAAACGCGTCCCAGATTAACAAAGAAAAATGTTTTTCTACTTCACGATTACGCACGGTCCCATACCACCGCATATACAGTGGAGATTATCAACCATTACAGATGACAAAAGTTATTTTACTCTTCTTATAGCCCTGACCTCGCCCCACGTGACTTTTATTTGTGTCAAGGACTGGTGAAAATGCTTGCTGGGAAGAAATTTGAGACCAGGGCGCCTTTCATACCGACTGTTGCACTGTACCTAATACAGTGGGTCTATGTCATGGTTAATAGTGGGAATATTAAAGCTCCTACGAATATGGCAAAAATGCATAGACATAGATGGACAATTTGTTTAAACAGTGTAGAAAGAATTTTGTTAAAAACTTAAATGGTTTTAGAGAACTAGTCAAAAGTCCAACTACTTTCCGACCGTCCCTCGTATACGTTTCATGGGTAGGAAATCATTATATATTCGGAAAAGTGTGCTAAGTAAATGCATTTCAAATTCCCACAAAAATACGTCTGGCAGCCAACTTAAACTCTAACCTAAACTACAAAACAATAATTTTAAAGTTTGAACAACCTAAATGCTACTGAAGTTTACAAATGAGTCGGAATCTGGATATGGGCCCTAAAATCATTTGAGAATAACATGGTTCCAGATCAGCCTGCGTATACACGCAGTCTGATCAGGACCCATGTTGTGATCAAAAAGTGTCTTTGTGACCTATATAGCAACCATTACAGAACAGCATGGGTCCCAGTCAGACTGCAGTTACCCCTTTCCCAAACGACAGTGATGTTATTGAAGATAGGATTTGTGTAAAAAAAATGGCACAGGAAATATTGAGACAAAAGGAGAAACTGCTGATCATCAGCAGTTTCTTCTTTTGTTTCAATACTTTCCCAAGTCTTTTCCATTAGGGACGTCAAAACCAGGTCTTGTTTGGGAAGGGTTTAAACAAAGGCCGATGTTCAATCATGGCCGTCTAAATGCGTTAAGGAACCTCTCTCTAGATCCCAGCTCAAATGGAAGTTGCTTGTGAGTACAATGATTCCTTTCCACTATTTAACCCTTTCCCAAACAAGACCTGGTTTTGACGTCCCTAGTAGATATGGCTTGGGAAAGCATTGAAACAAAAGAAGAAACTGCTGATAACCAGCAGTTTCTCCTTTTGTCTCAATATTTTCTATGCCATATTTTACACACATTCTATCCTCAATAACTTCAATTTTTCATTTTTGGCTGTTTTTGAAGTGGATCACTCTAAAATTTTGATGTTTGGGAAAGGGTTAAAGCATCAAATTTAGCTATTAGGAAAACCATGCATTTAAAAAGAACCTACCTATATCTACAGGCATTTTGTTGTAGCTCCCAATCATGACTAAAACCGTAGTTACACAGAAAGCGGTGATTAAGATCGTACGTTTGGCGGGGCTGTGCATTTTCATGTCTGAAAAAATAAACATTAATAATTACATGTACTCGTGTGTAAGAGAGGAAAGGCCTGATGTGATTTGAAAGCAACATCAATTCAGATGATCAGTCAGCGCAAATACATAGTTTAATTAGAATGCGAGATATCTTGCAAGATTCGAACCATCACATGCAAAGTCGTAGTAGTTTGGAGTTCGATATCGTGTAGTTTACATCTGTAAATTTTGTAAACATGTGCTATGGTATCGTGAGCGGACCATGAATTATATCAAATTATCGCTGGTTTTCAACAAAACACCTCGTAACTGCAGCTTAAACCAAGCTGCAGTTACAAGGTTTTGTTCGAAAGCTTCATTATTTTATGGAATAGAAAATATGCCTTTCTTTAGTTGCTTGTACATGTAGGCGACACTTTTTTATGTGACTCTTCAAAATACCAATTTAATGCCAGGAAAATAAAAAGGATTAACATTTCTAGACCCTTTATCCAAAACAATGTACAATGTAATTAGATAATTTGACAGATATTATTTCAAAATGTCAGACAATGACATTGGCATTAATCGCAAACAACGCGCATGGCATAAGGGGGCTAAGCACCTCCCCACCCCGAAAGTTGGCAAAAAAGGCCGAATTTTCCTTATTTTACACTGAAAATTTAGAGAGAATCTAATTTAGCCCCTCCAATATTCAAACCAAAGGGCCTTAATTGAAGTAAAATACACTGATCACATAAAGTAACGCAACACTCATTCAATATCAAAAATCTTAAAACTTGTTCATAAATTTAAAGATATTTTTGTTTTGAAATCATATGTAATCTTTCATCAAACAGTAAACGAAACATCATAAGAATTCTAAGACATTTACAGGCGAAAACTTCTACTAAAAGACACCTGGTGTAAATTCAAAAGTCACAAACAAATTCGTGGTTCTTGTATTCGTAAACAACTGACATCTTCGTCACATTGACACCATTTTTTAACCAATTTGATGTTAAAGAAACTTAGTTCACTCATCCTGACGGGTTGTTCGTACGCAAAATAGATTTGTTGGAGGATTAAGACCACTAATACGAACGCGCCTTTTCAGACAATCCCAAAAGTGGTCGATAGCCGACATGTCCTGGAATAAGGGCAGTAACCTTGTTTTGCTGCACAACCGTCGTATGAAAGCAGCCGTCTGTGCACGAGCGCTACCCTGTTGCAACATGTCATTGCCTCTTCCTACATTGCCAACGTAAATAAGAGTGTCGACTTTGACATTTCAATTGTTTCTCCCAGCCCACCTGCCTAGGCATTAGGGTGAGTTCCATGACTCTATGCGCACATCCGAAGCACAAGCATGCAGCTGTGGATCAAACCGTCTTTGGGTGGATAAATTGTCTTAAATACATGTAGCGGAATTTTTCCCAAAATTTTCGTCTATAACGGTTATAAAACGGTTTGCTTCTGTTGAATCATTCATTTGTAATGGCTTATCCATGTCTGCCAATATTAATTTATGTGGAATCTGCTGCTATTAGACATGTCCGATTTTTGCGGATGTTGAGAGCGGACACCCGATTACGGTTCGCTGGGGGTCGTCTCAAACAATTTCAAATTTCGTGGCATCAGTAAATGAGAAAAGTCTGTTCAGACGTACATCGATCGATTTAGTCCATGCACATATAATTTAAAAAGAAAAGTCGCATTCTAGTCAGGGTGTAACAAGTCTATTTATCTCCTTCACAAATTCAAAACAGGTTTTTGGCTTTTGAAACTCTAATGAAACAGGTCTAGAAGCATTGATGCGAAACAAGGAAATTCTAACACCCGACATTTTTCTTTTTTCCATAATCATTTTCAGTTCAATACAAATAAATTATATTTTTCAATCAACGTCCATGTTATCGTCCGTGCTAGGTTTGAAACAACATTCTAAAATTGTGTCGTTTAGAGAAAGTTTTAAGAATTAAAATATTTACAATAGGGAATAACTTCGGTCTTGGATTTCTTTCTAAAGAAGAAAGCAAAACATTCCTGTCTCGCTATAACAATTATGCAATATCAATTCAATTATGATGATAAAACCTAACGCATACTCTGACATATCGTCGGTGTAAATAAAAAACCTCGTATGTCATTATTTTACAATTTTTAAAGTTAACCCTTTGTATGTCCAATTATTAAAATTCTTGCATGTTTGGGGATATTTTTACTTAGCAGTATTAATGACAAAGCAATTGTATGTCAACAATATGTCCGAATTCAAGTAAAACCTTTCAGATTCGGCAAAGTTATTATTTTTTTATTTACCTTTAAACATTAAAAATATTAGGTACGAGTTTTTGCATTAACATTGAAGATTTAAGATCTCGTACATTAAACACTCTTTCGGAATTGAAATTCTTTTAAAATAGATACGGTGTGTAAGAAATGAAAGCGAGAAAAATATCAATAACCCGAAAAATATGTGACTTAAACGTACGGTTCTTGACATTGACACTTTTTAATACAGTGACCTATAGATAAGTGTATGATGTTTGAAAATACCAGCAAATGTTTAGTCTATGGGCTATGACCTTGGTAAAATATTCCAGACGCAAAGAAATTTTGACCACTTCCTCTCGTCTGTTTAGAGCGGGCTAAAAACAGTATGAAATTGCTATAGCACATGAAACATTTTTGCATGACTTATTATGTTCACGATGCTACATAGCATATCTCATACGTAATTTGCACGATTCCCACGTGCACACTTTATACTTGGCCTACTAAACTTAAGAAAGGCCAGTGGTATTTTATCGTGTGTTTCTGTACATATATACATGCACGTCGTGTATGCATTACGGTATAATGCGTCAAAAATTAACCCATGATAACTATAGCTGTATCTTTACCGATAGCGTTTGCTAGTTGAGCGTTTTAGGAAACATTCTGGAAGCATGGTCTTTACATATGCGGAATTCTCTTGCGAATTACTTTGGTCTATAAAAAATTATAGATGCGTATGTATTATTATCGTATTTTCGAGTCAGCTACCACCGTGCAGCAGGCAAGACGACATAACAATTCCTTGTTCTGTAAATCAATTGTTACTCTCCAAAGACGAGGTCTATTGATAACCATCAAATATGACCTCTGCCTTTTTTTGGTACACAAACAGCCTATTTGGTCGTCATAATCTAATTATAGCACATCATTTGAATTATCGAATCAAAATCATTCAGTTTTATCTTGCATGATCATTACGTATAGGCCTACATTACGTCGCTTCTATTTTTGGCTGAAGCCGGTAACATTTGAATTATCGAATCAAAATCATTCAGTTTTGTCTTGTTTGATTACGTATACATTACGTCGCTTCTATTTTTGGCTGAAGCCGGTAATTTGAAGCGTCAGCCAATGAAAGTTTGTATCAGCTTTTTAAATTGTTTTGTTGTGTAAAGCCAATGAGTGGATACCGAAATCCCGCCAAGGCCCCGAGATTAGACGTGAAATGACCCCGCGGGAACAGAGCATCATTATATCATAATGGGATGAAGAGAGAATGTGCTCTGTTCTTAAAAGAGTAATCAATTGTATGCGTTTGAGAGTACACGATTTAACTGCAAAATATCCGTTGCATAAAGGTCATAACCATCTAAAACATAAAGAAGAAATCTTGTGATGATATCCTTTACTGTCGAATGAATTTTGTGGAAATGATCACAAATCATTATAAAAGTGTTTATCTCTCAGCCATGTTCGAATTAATATCAAGTATGCTAGTTAAAAGAAGCAGCATTTTTTTTTTTGTTTGGCCTATGTAGACACTCCACAACGGCATTTCTTTCAGGTTGTAGTACCAAAATGAGTTCCAGCTAAGATTTGATATTCTACTTTTCTCACAGAGTTTCTGTATGTAGAGAATCGTAAAATGCCCTACATACAGTCCTGCTCAACGGCAGACCCGCTACTGCTGCACTTTATTAACGTAAATAAAAAAGCTCAATTTCAATGATAAAATCAGGTTACGACCTTTGTATAGACTAGTCTGACATTAACAATAGAGTAGTAAGTAGCGTTGGCTTGAATATTTTCCGACGATTTTGGTACTCTCGGCAACCTTTTCTTGGTATGGAATTAAAGACTTAGACACATGTTTTAACCTTATTTAAGTCATGCTATCCGAGGAACCTTTGAGATGAGTTGTGAACACCCACAGTTGATCCCTTTTACTCGTCAGTTAAGTAGTTAATTAAACAGTAGAGTGACACCTTATGCTCAGGCATTTTGAGAAGACCCCCTTCGAAAGTCCGTCCTCTGTAGTCCGAATCGGAATCGGCAAAAATCGGACATGTCTATTAGGAATCTGTTCCAATGTTCATGGCCCTTTGGCTAATATTCTACAGACTGATTGTAACTGGTCCAGTCGATGATCTGGATCAATCATGCACACTGGCGTTTGCTATAAAACGGTACCGCAACCTTGAAATTGAAGACAATTTTGATGCCAAGTTTTTTGGTCCCTGCCAATTTGAATATTCCAGAACTCGAATTCAAGTGATATGTTGACGGCTGTTTTCTGGAAGTTATGACATGACGCTTAGAGCGCAAAGTGAAAATGTTTGTGTTCTTACTGTGTAACTGACTACACACTATTAAAAACTATATTTTATGATTGTTTTTTAAATTGCAAGACGTTAGGACGCGTTTAACGTAAAATAATAAGGGATGTAACTCTGACATGTTCGTTGAAAATTTGAATATTTTATTAAAAATAACTATCATAAACATTCCTTACGAACTATAGAAAGATCATGGTTTGTATAAAATATAAATATTGAAATTTGAAAATGTTGCGTTACTTTATGTGGTCAATGTACAGTTTGAAGAAGGCAACGTCACGACGGGGCATACATGACACAACAATTTCGGGAATTCCTCGTTAACTCTTTCCGAAACAACAAAATTCAGGGTGATCCACTTCAAAAACTGCCACAAATGACAAAACGGAAGTTATCAAAGATAGAATTTGTGTAAAATATGGGATAGAAAATATTGAGACAAAAGGAGAAACTGCTGGTTATCAGCAGTTTCTTCTTTTGTTTCAATGTTTTCCCAAGCCTTTTCTATTAGGGACGTTAAAACCAGGTCTTGTTTGGGAGAGTGTAAATTTTGATAATACTTGACCAATTCAAAATTGGTTTTAAAAAGAGAATGTGGAAAACGCCAGAAGTTCGCTGAATATGGCACACATTAAAAAAACCGCTGATAAAAAGTTTATTGGCGACCAACCATAATTTGGATGGTCGATAAAAATCTTATTATCAGCTGTTTTTTTTTTTTTTTTTTTTTTTTTTTTTTTTTTTTTTTTTTAAAGATCCTTTGCATTCAGCAAATCATCGGCGTTTTCTCGACTTCTCTGCATCATTTTTTTTTTCTAATTTCGTCATATTTTAAGAGAATTATCTGGAAAAATATCTAAAACTTTGTGTCATGGGTTTCCCCGCTGTGAACGTAATAAAATCTCAGAAAATCAATTCTTTCTGTACAGAAAACGTAGATAGAAAAGGAATAATGCTTGCAATCAAAACATTTTTATATTTCTGGTGCATTTAACTTAATTGGAAAAAATGTAGGATTACGTGCAGTTTTGCAAAACGTTAGAAATGATTTAGAATAGATAAATGACGTAAAGATGAGAGAAAGTGCTTTACCTTTCTTTTCTTGTATCCAGTTACTAAAATTATTATTCTGTTATTGTTTTTGTTCTAATTGCCAAAGGTAACTTTATCAATTTTTGACAAGTTTGATAGATCTTTATCTTCATTTCTTTTATCGAAGTCAATTTCCGGCTAGTAACACCTTTGTAAAGTTGTTGCCTACGGCTATGGGACTCAATCCCAAATAACTTGCAAAGCAAAATGTGTGGGTCTAAATTTTCAGACAATTATTGTCGTATTAAAATTTTGTTCTTATTTTCATAATAAACATGACATTAATGGTTGCCCCTTTTCCTTCTTATAATTAAAAACTTTTTCTATAAATGCTCTATCTTGTTTATATAATTTTGATGTTATACTAGGCTTTTGGTACTAATGCTTGTCGATATACCGGTAATTTATTTTGTTTTCCTGAGCGAAATGAAGGCTGGACAGACCATTACAAAATGGTACTCATCCTCCACTTTGCCAGAATCACGGTCGGGACAAGTTTGATCTTTACGTCTAGTCTTTATACACAGGCCCGTAGGAAGCAATTTCATATACGGGAGGGTGGGGGGGCTTAAGTCCCTGACCGGGCCTGTGTCTGAATATCGGAGGGGCTAAATTGGATTTCCCCTAACTTTTCAGAGTGGAATACGGAAAAGTCGGCTTTTTTTTGCTATTTTTGAGAGGGGGCACATCCCATCCCCGTTTCTGCGAGCCTGATACATGCACCTGTTTTCTTCACAAGGCCTCAACATTTTAACCATTCAAGATCTGCAATGTTATTGCATTGTATTACATTCCATAAATTCTTTCCTGTGCATCCATGTATCCCTAGCTACAAGCTGGACAGACTTCAGGGACATTAACCCTTTCCCAAACAAGACATGCTTTTGACGTCCCTAATAGATCTAGAAAAGGCTTGGGAAAACATTGAGACAAAAGAAGAAACTGCTGATAACCAGCAGATTCTCCTTTTTTCTCAATATTTTCTGTGCCATATTTTACACAAATCCTATCTTTAAAACATCAATTTTGTCATTTGTCGCAGTTTTTTAAGTGGAACACCCTGAAATTGTGTTGTTTGGGAAAGGGTTAAACTTAAACCCTTACGACAAAAATTAAACTGCTGCAGACGACAGTATCAAATGAATGAAAGTTTACATTTGTGGGGCCTTTAGGGTAGAAAACATTGTGGGAAATGAAGAAATTGCTCGTGACTAGCTATTTCTTCATGTTCAACAATGTTTTCCAAAGCCATTATTTTGAAGGGAGTCAAAGAGTCATTGTCTGGTAAAGGGTTAAACTAAAACTATCACAAACGACATAAAATAGACCCTTATTTGACTAAAGTCGTGTTAAACTATTTCAAAATCGTATTGCGGAGACCGGTTCACTCAATTGGTTGTTCCTGATATCACCCGCATCCTTTCAATGACTTTTGGGCAAGATTGTGCGGCCTGTTCTGGATCTTTGTCACTGTCAAATGCCGCAAGGTTCAAATTTCCCTATCATAGCTCAAATGTAAAGTTTAACCCTTTCCCAAACAACAAAACTCTAAACTGGTCCAAATTCAAAAACGTTGCTGACGACAATTTCAAGTGAATGGAATTTTACATTTGTCACTGGCGTAGGAAGAGAGGGCAGGGGTAGCCCCCTCCAATAAT
This sequence comes from Fragum sueziense, assembly GCA_963680895.1. Lineage (NCBI taxonomy): Eukaryota > Metazoa > Mollusca > Bivalvia > Cardiida > Cardiidae > Fragum > Fragum sueziense. Next base: position 47,787,191 of record OY804599.1, on the reverse strand, counting down.
TTAGAAGGGGGCCAGCATATCCTATGCCCCCCAATAATACACCAATACTTAAACATTTGCCCCTCCTCCAATATTATTAACCTTCCTACGCCTATGTTTGTTGGTATTTCTTGATAGAAAGCATTGTATAAAATGAAGAAATTGCTTGCCACAAGCAATTTCTTCATTTTCCACGATGTTTACAGAAGCCATCATCTCGAAGGGAGTCAAAATAGTCATTGAGCGGGAATGCGTTAATGTAGTTTGTTTCTACCACTTCGCATTTCTTTATATTTAACAACACCAAAGAGTCTCAGGCCCGTAGGAACCGAGGACTAGGGAGGATGAGCGCCCCCCCCCCCTTAAATTGACCAAATATGCCAAATTTTCCTTATTTTACACTGAAGATTTAGGGAAAATCCAAATTAGCCCCCCCCCCCCTCCCCCACAAAGAAAACAAACACATGGGGCTTCAGCGACCCAAATATTAAATTGCTTCCTACGGACCTGAGTCGTTGCAATGCAATAATGTTATCCACGACCTTTTCTAACCTTCATCAATACCCAATCACCAAGTCTATCGATGTTTGCAGCAATAAAGTGTCTAAAGAGATTATGTTTGACTTAGGTGATGTTAATTAAAACAAGGAGAAAACCAGAACGAAACAAATCACAGCACTTTCAAACAGAAATATGCATAAGTCTAGAGCTCCAGATAAGAGGGTATAATTCCAATATGCAATATTTCATTTATTTGTTCACCAAACCCTATGGTATGGGTACTCATTTGAATCGTCTCATCGAGACGATTCTAATGAGTACCCCCAACATAGGGTTTGAAACCATTATAATAGAATTAAAATGTCAATACCCCATCTCTTTGTTACTCTGATAAGTATAGTCTAAGAAAAATTCTAAATAAAATTGCAAACCTGTATCTAAATCTATTCCAAAATTAACGGTTCTTTTTTCTTCAACGTATTATTTCATTTATCACTTTCTGGTACCAAAGCTGTGTTGGTATTCTGTCAAACCCATATTCAATTAGGCCTACACACCAAAATACGATCGATTATATCGGAGACTGCGCAGACGTGTTTCACATTTTTCGTCCAATCGTTGCCTAGGAACGAATTTCTAATACCCTTAATTAGACTTTTACCCTTGTTTAGAAGCTCGGGGCTAACAGCAGACGACCAAATTTTAGACAGTTTGAATTTGAAGGGAAAATGATACAAAAAATAGGAAATTGCTGCTTATAGTCACAAATAACCAGACGACAAAATTTTAGACAGGTCCAAATTCACAGAAATTGCAGACGACAATAACAAGTAAATGGATTTTTACATTTTTTTGTCTTTCTGGGTGCAAAACATTTGCGTAAATCAAGATATTGCTTGTTACGAGCAATTTCTTCATTCTTCGCAATGTCTTTCATAACATTTGTCTTGTAGGTTTTCAAAAACGTCATTTTGTGCTAATTCTTCTTCTTCTTCTTCTTCTTCTTCTTCTTCTTCTTCTTCTTCTTCTTCTTCTTCTTCTTCTTCTTCTTCTTCTTCTTCTTCTTCTTCTTCTTCTTCTTCTTCTTCTTCTTCTTCTTCTTCTTCTTCTTCTTCTTCCACACATGGTCGTAAGCGACCCAGAGGATTAGAATCGACGAGCCATTGGCTCTGTCTCTGGAGTTTCTGCACCTTCGGAATCACGATGCATAATTACGTGACTGAGAATTTAAAAAACTCGTCAATATCTTTGTCAATACTTGACCAATTTGAATTCGGTTTGAAGCAGAGAAATTTGGATAATGTCAGAAATAAGATGTACATGTACGTGGTAGATTTTTGAAAAATCAACTGATGAAAAAGTTATTGAAGATAAACCAAAATTTTGGTTTATCTTCAATCATTTTTTTATCAGTTGGTTATTCAAAAGTCCAACACGTTCATCTAATACGTGACGTCTGTCCACCTTCTCTGCTTCAAACCGAATTCAAATCAGTCCCGTATTAACAAAATTATTGAAGATTTTCTGAAATTGTTACATCACGTGATTATCCACCGTGGAAAAGTTGGCACAGAAAACATTTCAAGTGCTAGCTAACAGCTTTTTTCTCTCATTTCTCTCCATGTTTTCCGAGAGTTTCAGTCATAGGGACGTAGGCCACTTCTTACTTGTATATGGAAGAGAGCTAACGCAATATGCAAAGCTATAGGAAAACAATTTAGATCCGGACCAGACTGCTGGCTGATAGGGATCTAGGTTGATCTCAAATCCTCTTAGGGATAAAACAAGAAGGCCCAGGCCTATACATACATCCTCGGTGGATAATCACGTGATACAACATTTTCAGAAAATGTTCAATAATTTTGTAAATACACCACCGATTTGAATTCGGTTTGGAGCAGAGAAGGTGGGCAGGCGTTACGAATAAGAAAGACGTAGTGGATTTTTGAAAAATCAACTGATAAAAAGTTATTGAATATCAAATAAACATTTTGGTTGATCTTCAATAACTTTTTATCGGCTGAATTTTCAAAAATCTACCACATTATACCAGCTTATTCCTGATATGTTCCACATTCTCTGCTTCAAACCGAATTCAAATTGTCCAAGAAATTGACGAAGTTATTGAAGATTATCTTAAATTCTAAGTCACGGGATTATCCACCGTGATAATCTGTGTTTCCGCTATGATGTTACAAAATCCAAGAAGGTAGGTAGACCGAATTTCTTATTTATATTTCTCTAATTTGTAATAGAATTCGGAATGTTTCTGGTACATGTAGGTAATAAATAAGACATTTTTTCATTTCTGATTTTTAATAGTCACGTTTTCGGTACAAAACATAAAGCTACATATTCTTTCACAATATCCTACCAACAGGAATCCTGTGCCCCGTTTTACTTAACCCATTACCAAACGACAAAATTTTAGGGCCGTCCAAATTGAAAGATCTTGTCGAAGACAATTTCAAGTGAATGGATTTTTTTATTTTTATGTCTGTTGGGATGGAAAACATTGTGGAAATTGAAGAAATTGCTTGTCACAAGCAATTTCTTCATTTTCCACGATGTTTTCCAAGGCCATTATCTTGTGGGGTGTCAAAATGTGTCATTGTGTGGTAATGGGTTAACGAACTTGCGAACAATATTTTGCGTAATTTTTTACATAAACATTCTGATTGGCCCTTAACCCATTACCACACAGTGACTCTTTTTGACTCCTCGTAAGATAATGCCTTTAGAAAACATTGTGGAAAATGAAGAAATTGCTTGTGACAAGCAATTTCTTCATTTCCCACAATGTTTTCTACCAAAAAAGACCAAAACATCTTTAAGAGCCTTAACTTGAAATTGTCGTCTGCAACATCTTTGAATTTGGATGAGTCCAAAATTTGTCGTTTGGGAATGGGTTAATGGCACAAGATATATTTATCGTTCAATCTAGATAATATATTGTTACATAATTCGCGCAAACAGTTCGTAAGTTCTTCAGTAAAACGCGAACCTAAACCTATCTAGATAAAGACCATACCATGGTCCTAGCTGCGATATCGTAGCCACAAACTTGATAATGGGTATTGGTTTGTGGCTACGAGTCCGCCCTATTCCTTCTTGTGGAGCAAGACAAAAGTGTGGAAAACACATTTTCTTGCATAAATTTTTTAATACTAACATATCTAATCAGATGTGTATCCCATAAAAAGATATTCCATGGCACAAATTCAGTTAAAAAGAATCAACAAGAATTGTTATCAATTATTTCTTCCAACGGAAAATTCAAGTCTCAGTAGAATAAAATGGGTGGGTACTCCGCTTCAAAATTGAATTGAACTTTATTTGAAATAAAAGTGATTTCAACATAAAACAACGCTGAATTGACAGAAAAATAGTTAACCTGTTGTCAGGTAACATTCTTACTACATTCCATAGCTTTATTTTGAAGTTTGACTATGCTAAACTTGCTGGAATGAATCATTCCAGCACCTGCTCCATTGCAACGAATAGGATGGAATTGTAACCGAAACCCAGATCAAAATTCAAAAAGGTTTCGGTTACATTACTGCAACTAACCATGGTCCCTGTTACTTTTGATAGTTGATTATATTAAGGGGGAATGCTCCAGTTTCCTAATTTTGTTCCCAATAATAGAATTTATTTATATTTTGTATGCTGAAATTACATGGTATTACCAATTAAAAAATAAAATAAAAATGGATGGTCAGCGATCTTGTTTGAATTTTATAGGCAGTCGTATCACATACCCCTACAGCGAAAAAATGCACAATTTCTTGAACCTGTCCAAGGTCACTAAAATGCGAATAAAATCCTGTATATTCATCGTTTAGTTACGAAAACGGATTTAAAGTAACGTCTTACATTTAATAAGAACAGAAAACCCAAAATATTTGCTATTATAAGCGCGTAAATGTATAAAACAGCATGCTCACGTGTTCGGTTAGATCAACGAAGCTGGAGTGTTTTATGTCAAAATTTGCATATTTTTGGAAATATTTCAAGTTCTACATAATAGAATTTGATAAAACTCCCTCATTGTATTAAGCAACATGGCCTGGTAATAATTCAAAGAGAAAATATATAGGTCAGCGCACTTATTAGTGAATTACAGCATTTTTATCAGCTACACATGAATAAAATGACGCAAAACAGTGGTAACTGCATACACACTTTCGACTGTCTTGCTCTAAATGATCGATTTCCATCTTGAGGAAATCAGTTTCGCATAATAAATACACTTTTACAGTCGAAAATGGTAAATTAAAATGATGTGTTATATTATTGAAAATAATGGTAGCGAAACATATTGGTACGAAACATTTAATTTACTACAGTAATGACCGAGTGTTCCGAAAAACTGGAGCATTCCCCCTTAAGTACAAAAGATAACGCGGGATCACGTGGTACAGCATTTTCGATTTTCATTCCATTACTCTATCAATACATGACGGGTTTGAATAGGATTTGAAACAGAGAAGGAGGCAAAATGCCACGGATTTGATGTCAAATGCAAATGATCTTTTTAAAAAAAATCATCTGGTATCAAAAGATCTACCACATCTACTTAAAGTGACATTTCACATTTATTTCATTTTTCTAAAGTATGTCTTCTAAAGTATGCAAAGATTGTTTATTCTAATGCGTAGAAACGCTATCAGTTTTTTGAAGTTGTTATTTATAAGCCAAAAAAAACGCTGTTAAAGTTGAGACAGAAATGACAAATTCTATATAAATCTGAACTGTTGTCCACAACAATTTGTTTATTTTTAGCACAAAAACATACATTTCTCGTAAACGGTTCAATGTTTTGGCTTGGAATTTTCAGAATTTCCACAAGAAAACATGTTCTTTCAGATAAAATAAGAGTAAAATTTATGTAAAAAATAATCGTGAAAAGCCACTTTAAATCCTGACGTAATTTCGTATTCTTTGTTTCAAACCGAATTCAATGTGGACAATTGTTTAAGAAAATTGGAGATTTTCTGCACTTGTTGTATCACGTGGTTCCCCTCCGTGAAAAATACAACATCCCTGAGCAAAATGATACTGGCTTTCAATTTTATCATAAGCCGCTGAAGACGCATAGCAATTCAAACTAAAACATAAATACAGCACTGTCAATTTGCAAGTCCCGATTGTATGAACTTTGGTTAACGGTAGGCCTAACCAAATAGTTAAGATGAACGGACAGACAAACGGGCAAACGGGCTGATTCCGGTATACTCCCTAAAACATTCGTTTTTCGGGGGGTGGGGGTGGTATAAATTTACCCATGAAGTTTCGCGATCATAGCTACTTTACTTTCAGAGATATGCTCTGGACAAGTATTTTGTACACGGAAGGACAGACAAAATATCTCTTTTGAATCAACTTTTGGAAAATTTAACCAAAAAAATCATTCCATCATTCGGTTATTACCAACCAAAGTTTATATACAATCGGACTTTAAATGTATAACTATTTTTATTAATACGGTAGGCCATATAGTCAATCAAAAGAAACACTTTTATGGAATCCAAATTTACACCATGCTATTTAAAAGCCTTTTTGGCATCAAATTAAACAGCATTACTGAACTAACTATGTAAAAATCAAAATACTCAAAACGCATAAATATGGCGTAAACAATGCTAAAATCGCCATAATTTAACCCTTACCACACAATGACGCCTATTAATACACCACCGAAATAAAGGCTTTGGAAAACAGCGTGGGAAATGAAGACATTGCTTGTGACAAGCAATTTCTTCATTTTTCACAATGTTTTATATCCAAAATATTGTATAATTTCGAAAATTCTTGACATTGAAAATGTTGTCTGCAACTTCTTTCAATTTAGACAAACTTAAAATTGTGCCGTCTGGTAATGGGTTAAACTGTAGTAACGACATTTCGTAAGCACAACCCAGTAACGATATTATGGCACATCACAGACATGTAGGCCTATTTACATAATTTACAAACAACTTTGTGTGTAAACAGCTCATGGTCGGTGTAACTGCAAAGCCCCGTGACTCCAGCTTTAATCAAGCTGGAGTTACGGATTTTTGCAATAACACGGACGACATCTTAAAAGCTTCAATGGGCTATATCACTGAGGACATCCGAGTTGAGCCGAATGAAGGGTTGTAGGCCTATGGTATACCAGTCTAAAAAGGTGTCGGCCAAACAGAATACACTTCCACCGGAAGTGGACTTATAAATGCACATCCTTCACCATTCTCCCCGAAGAGTGATCATACATGCTCTCACAATTAATCTCTGCAAGGGGGCTATCTTGGGCTGCGTTCAGTAGACAAAACGTTGGCTTACGTTAGGAACAGTCGCAACTTCTTTGACACAAATTTCACAGAATTGACCGAGTATTCCGAATGAAACGGCCAACGTGAGCTAACGTTTTGTCTTAAGCCTCTCTTACAACCGGTCGTACGTGCTCCTGCGTGCGGTCTGCGTGCTGTCTGCGTCTTTAGTCGTGCGATGCACGCACGTGCAACGTACGATTTTTGTGGACGCAACCACGACGCAGACTGCACGCAGCAGAGAATTGACCGGACAAATCTTATGAGGCGCTCTTACAACCCGTCGTGCGTCTTTATAAGTCGTGCGATTTTGCAGCGTTTAAAAACGTACGATTTAAAAAAACGCACGACGGGTTGTAAGAGAGGCTTTACTGAACGCAGGACACGCTAGAGTCCACGAATAGTGGTCTACCAAAGGATAACGTCTTTGATTACAGTGTAACTGTTTACTTTCTTGTATCATACATTAGAGAAAGAAAATATTATTCTGATTACATCAGAAGTGCTCTCAAATATAGGTATTGATCTTTTTAAAATGGAACTATGTTCTCAAACCTCATATCTTTCCTATTGTTATTTTTCATATTCTTCCGCAGTCCATGACGAAGTCCTCTGTGAAAGAAGGTGATCCTTCACCTAATCCAGTGGTTCGCCATTCAGCAGAACTACATATCGTCGCTTTTCAACAAAAACCTCGTAACTGCAGCTTATTTAAAGCTGCCGTAACGAGATATTTGTTGAAGGGCGACGATATGTAGTGGTTTTTTGATTTTTTTTTTTTTTTTTTTTTTTTTTTTTTTTTTTTTTTTTTTTTTTTTTTTTTTGAAAAGCAGCGACATCAAGAGAAAAGAACGATATTTAATTTAAACCGGGACTTATTTTGGGTACTACGACCCGGAAGCACTTCTTCTGTGAACTCCCTCCTGTTATGCTATGTTAAGATAAGTTCAAATGAAACAATAGTTCAATCCGGGAAAGACTATCTAAACAATATTTCCGCGTGCGCTGAGAATAATCCATTTGAACGACTTTATCCACTGACGGGTGTAAATAAATACCACAAAATACATATATATAAATCAAAATCGATTGACATAAATGATAGTCCTTGCAAAAACACTAATATATGACACAAAAATATTTTGAGTAAATTTACGAGTGTTTCATTCTGACTTGGCTGTTGTCCTTATTGTTCGCCTTTTGGTGCCAACTAGGAACCCGACTAACACCAGCCTGGTCCTGGGTTCGTAGAGTCGAGGTCAAAAGGTTAAAATGGTGTCACTAGCATCGAACCCTAGGCTCTTCATATGGAACTCGTGTAACCCGTATCGAACCTGCGTTGCCATATGAACTTATCCTTAGATGAGAGTAAGGTTGTACGGAAATTCATGTTTATTTAAAATTCTAGTATTTATGTAACACATTTCATAATTGTATGACACAAAATACCCGAGATCTTCGTAAAACACGTTACATCTGTGGCAAAACACGTTCCTTTCTCTATTAAACACCCTAAAACCCGCATCGTAAAGTCGCTTTAATACTGCGAGAGGATAGGTAAAGTTACTTCCCCCGAGATGAAAATGGATTTCGACTAAGAGTTGTCGAACTTTGAAGATGTCGCCACTGTCAATCATTTGATCGATCGCTTTCCACTCATTCTCTTCGATATCCATTTTCAAAATATCGATGATTTTCTGAAGAAAAAAAATGGAATTAGATAAATTATAAACAAGATATACATAATTAGTTGGTGTCTTATTTTTAATTCGATTCCAGATCTGGAAAATTTGCTATCACCAAAGTATGGGGTTTAGATGAAATATTATGAACTGAGCAAGAGATACTTGTAAGAGGACATGAAGGTATTCTAAATGAGTCAGGATCTGGAAAAACGTCCCTTAAGGCTTTTGAGCCCAACATAGATCCAGATCAGCCTGTGCATACGCACAGTCTGATCAGAATCAATGTTGTTCTCTAATAGCTTCTTCGTGACCTATAGTAACTTAAAGAGAGTAGCATGGATGCATATTGGACTCCATTTGACAACAGGCTGATCTTGAAACTCAATTTTGAAAAATGCTTTAAGGGACGTTTTTCCAGATCCCGGCTCAAATGCATTTCGATGCCGCAGGTACTCACGTAAATCTCTCAACGAGACGATTCAAATGATTATCGTCAACTTAGGGGTTGATTAACAATAAATGAAATATCGCATTTTCCTGATAGCAAGAGATCTTCTGCAAGGTATGTTTTCGCGTACTATTAATGTCTATCAATTCTTTTCGTACTGATAAGGCATAAAAAGTTGTGTGTTTCAGGTTACCCTTTCTATTAAGGGCCGTCAAGTAAAGGTCTTGTTTAGGAAAGGAGATTAGATCTACTTACGTCTGTTTGGTTCAGCTCCGTCATTATAGTTCCTAACGTTTTAATCATCCACGTTTTGCCTCTAATCTCTACATTGTAGTTTTCGCCTGCCAGACCGACACCATGAAAGTTTACACCATTTGGATTCCGGATTCTTGACGGTGAAATGTGGCCCATACTGAAAAATAGTTTCATAGAATCTTTCAAGCCTCTGTTGACGTTGCTGAACTTTGCAGAATACGTAAGGAGCTTTCAAAAGAATTAAATACATCAAAAGAGACTTATAAATTTGTGTATATTAATCCCAAAATTGGCCTGTAAAAAGTCATATAATATGTAAATATAAAATTGTAAACCTCTCTGGCGAATATATCTGCATATCGGTATAGCATTTTGAAACTGCATTTATTTAAGGGGTTCTAAAATAAGAATATTGGTAGTAAATTGTGCCAACTTCTAAAACTGACACAAATGGCAAAATGGAAGGTATTTTAGAAAGAATTTGTGTATGGCACAGCAAATATTGAGATAAAAGGAGAAACTGTTGGTTATCAACAGTTTCTTCTTTTGTCTCAATGTTTTCCCAATTCTTTTCTAATATTGGTGTCAAAACCAAGTTTTGTTTGGGAAAGGGTTAAATATTTGTTTCTCAAAAATGTTGCTATATTTGAATACTAGACGTTTTCACGGGACCGACCTTCACACCGTTCATCCAGATACAAAATACACGGATTGGTCTTCCAAACGCGGATTTGAAAATCAACAGCGTGGGAATACACAAGGTAAGAAAACATCAACATATAGCCTTTTAATTGCCGCAATATAAAAAGTGTTTGTCCAGAGCTGATGCAAAATGGTTTATCTTGAGGGTGCTGCAGTTTCATGACAAAAGATTTGAGTAAACTATAGGTACAAGCGATTTTAAATCGTAAATCACTATTTTCTCGCCTACTTCCCGTTTTGTTTTATATTTGCAGAAATTATTTAACTGGTTTCGAGCAAATATCTCTTCAAAATAAGTTTTCGACATCTATGGAACAAATCTATACCATTCATCAAACTGGAAAAATAAATTTTGGGTGTCTAAAGCCATGTTTAAAAATTAGCCTAGTTTTCTTCAAGGTACAACTTACCACGGATGTTGATGCCACACACCACGGATGATTCACATAATTTGGGTAAAACAAACTCGGATGCGAAAATCGGGTTTAATAGTGCAAAACATTTAAAATGACGTTTTCTAATTAAAATACAATGACAAATGCTTGATTTTTATAAAGTAAACGTGCTATAACCGCATCCCGTTGACTTTTATAGTCGGTTATTTACTCTGCATCACACGCTTAAGAATTTTATCTTATGTACCAAACTGTGTTTTGGAATGATCTTTGTTCTATTTATTCCAGATACAAAAGCCTTCCTAAAAAAGTAGTTCAGAGCGCTGATATTTCATTACCACCCTCAATAACTTGATCATGTTACCGCTGTGTCTCGTGTGTGTTTGAGACCTATACGAGGCACATATGAGAGAAGCCAAGTTCTGCTTGCGGGTGTACCAGGTGATTTTTCTTGGGGTTCTCCTGCTTTCGCACCACCTACTGACTGTCCCGTCTCATTCGGGTTGAAATAATCTTAAAAGGGACGTAAAATTGAATAAAAAAGAAGAAGAAAGATCTACTTGATCAGAAACTTTAAATATGAAGTTTAACCTAAATGATCAGTCACCGTTCACGATTAATTAAATGCTTATCATAATTGTTTACGAAGCACTTTCGAATTAATTTTTTGGATTTAACGCTTGCTATATAAGTCGTTTTGGGGGGAAATTTGCAGAAATTTTAGATTGACATGTTTAAACAGATACTAATTCGATTTATTCTTGTCATTGGTGAGCTTACAATCATATTTTCAAGGGCGAATTCGATCTTGTTTCTCAAGTGCGCAGACTTGCCGGACAGCACTGTATTAGTTTTTGTTATTTTTGCGTGCAGGATCAACAGTCAATGTAAGTCCTTATTTTCACAACCAAAGTCTTCCAGAGGCATGGTAACTAGTTCTTGAATCTACGCAATTTATGTTCATTTCTATTCATAGTTCAGTGGCGTAGGAAGGTTTATAATATAGGGGGGGGGGGGGGCAAACATTCATGTAAATGGAAATATGTGTGTATTTTGGGGGCCATAGGGGGGCAGACCCCTTTTCTAAATTATTAGGGGGCCAGGCCCCCACCTGGCACCCCTCTTCCTACGCCTATGTATACTCCGTAAATATTGACCTGAACCTGTTGAATATGTAATGAGTAAATGTGATGCGAAATAATCAATACTCGCCAGCACTCCTCATTGTCGAGCAGAGTCGATAGTTTCCATAAGCATTGGAACTTTGTATTCTGCACGTGCTCCTCGTGTCAATATACGTCGAAGAGTGGTCATTTCGCATCACGGTTACTCATTACATATTCAACAGGTTCAGGTCAATATTTACGAAGTATAGTTTGTTTTACATGCTGTCGTAGAGGGCCTTTCATAAAGACTTTCACTTCAACCCACGCTAAAGAGTGAGAGATACAATCATGATCAATATTCTTGGCAATATCTTCATGAAAGAAATGCACCCATATACCATATGTTTACATGTAATATTTGACAGACATGCGTAATAGAGTTGGTGTTTGAATATCGAAGATGAAAACCTTTTGGAGCTCACTATCGAACTGCAATAAAACAAGATGATAATGAGGGTTTTAATCCTAGAATTTAAAGATTGAAAACAAAGACACGGACAACTTATCTGTTAATATGCAGCTGATATTCGCATATATCTTTATAAAACATATAAACATGGTTTACTAATGTCTTTACCGTCGAAAGTGCTCATCCACAAGACTTTTAGTTTTAGTAAGCCAAAATAAGCCATAATTGGTCTTAAACCAAACATCTATTGACTCTAAACGATATTAAATTGGTTTTAACAAGGATGCAGTCAATTTTCCTTAAAAAAAGACCGGAATTTGCTTTTTATTATCCGTGTCGGTTGTATCGATTGATCCGAGTTTGTTTTACCTGCTGGAGAATTTGCACCGTGGTATGTTGCACCATAGCAACTGACAGTACCAAATTTCAAATAGTCCTTGTTCTTTTTCTGTACTTTTTTATGGGTTCTTGTAAAGAAAACACTTGAAGCGATCCCCGATCCTCCGCGAAACATCAATTTGACAATAATTATGTGCTTTAATAATGATTTACAGACATTCTTACCAAGATTTTTCTCCTTTCATGCATCAAAGTCAGATTCAGTAGCATTTATTTCTCTTACTAACAGATTTTATGAGACAGGATTTTAGGTAAACATTGGCAAAGTTATGTACGTTTTCATCGTATGTAACACAAAAATCAACTCAGCCGATATTCGTTGTAATTAAAGATAATAAATACTCACTCTTTTTTCCCGCCGTTCAAAATAAAATTGTTTACATCCGCGTTTGGAAGACCAATCCGTGTATTTTGTATCTGGATGAACGGTGTGACCTTTCACCAGAACATAATAAAAAAATAAAATGCAATATCGCCGATTTTCGGTAGTTGTAGTTGTATTTTTCCTGTGTAAGAAAGGAGCGAATCTTAAGGTAAGTTTGGACTCGGGGGTTACTTTTTAAGTTTCCTGACTCATTTTCGTATCAGAATTATCTGCCCTTGACTAGTAATGATCATTTTCGCAAAATTGCCCTTACATTTTAAAGTCATGTAGCAAGTTATTCTGAATGTATAATTTCAAATGTTATATCAATTTAGAGACTGAACATTATTATGCACAAATGTGATGAAATGACCGAAAGAAATATTTAAAGATCATTTATGTAAAAAAATATGGGAAAAGTTGAAAAATCACATTTTTTTAGAAAATTTTGCAACTATTTTTCAATTCGCCAAAAAATTACCGAATGATTTTTTTTTTTTTTTTTTTTTTTTTTTTTTTTTTTTTTTTGAAAATGATAACAAGAGCTATATTTACACACAAAAATCAGCACACCTTTCCACGCAAATAAAAAAATATTTGACTTCATCTTACCCCACCCACCCTGTTTTAGCCTAATTATTACAAAAATATCTATATTTTCAAAGAAAATCTAAAATTTTCTGGCATGTGTTTACATTTAGAACAATAAAATACTTCATTTGACATTCACCATCACAAAAAGGGGGGGGGGGGGTTCGCTTTAAAAAGTATTGATACAAATTGTCGCATGGACATTTTGGTGCCGAAGAATAACAGCAAAATTTGTAAGTCACATGGCCGCTCTCCAAACTTACCTTAAAAGAACGGTAGATTAGTAAGTGTGAACTTTGGATAATTTTTGCAGAAAAAAAAATCATGAACCGGGTTCTGAAAAAAGGACCTTATTTACAGGGGAGAGTCACGTGACAAAATAATTTTATGAAATAGGCATGCTCAGCCATTTAGGATTCGGTTTGACAGAGAGAGTTAAAACAACAGGAATTAGATACATGTTTTCGATTGTTTTAAAATGATCTGATTAAAAATTTTTGACGACCAACCAGCATTTTGGTTTTAAAATGATCTACCAAATCAAGATTTTCTGTAATTGTAATGTCACGTGAATACCCACCGTGCACATGTTTACCTTGGGTCGAATGTATGAATCTCGCAGCCAAACCATCTGATGATAGACTTCTCAAATTTAAAGTTATTGTTGGATCTAAAATACAATGTTAAACAGGCAAATTCGTTGAATTGATATCCCCCGCCGAATATATTTTCATTGTCAATAAAGTAGCGCGGAAACGAATATAACTCTGTATGTATATGGCTTCAACAGAACGAATATCACTCTGTATGTATATGGCTTCAACAGAACGAATATCACTCTGTATGTATATGGCTAAAACAGTCAGGGGCAGTAACTCTAAATTCGACGGTCGAACCGGGTAACCCCGACGATATGCGCATGTCCTCATTGTAGTAAAGCTGTGTGCCAAGTTTCATTGAAATCCGGTGTATAATTTTCAAGAAATAGCGCGGAATCGAATATCACTGTATGTATATGGCTTAAACAGTCAGGGGCAGTAACTCTAAATTCGGCGGTCGAACCGGGTAACCCCGACGATATGCGTATCCCCTCATTGTAGTAAAGCTGTGTGCCAAGTTTCATTGAAATCCAGTCTATACTTTTCAAGAAATAGCGCGGAAACGAATATCACTCTGTATGTATATGGCTAAAACAGTCAGGGGCAGTAACTCTAAATTCGGCGGTCGAACCGGGTAATCCCGATGATATGCGCATGTCCACTTTGTAGTGAAGCTGTGAGCCAAGTTTCATTGAAATCCGATCTATAGTTTTCAAGAAATAGCGCGGAAACGAATATCACTCTGTATGTATATGGCTTAAACAGTCAGGGGCAGTAACTCTAAATTTGGCGGTCAAACCGGGTAACCCCGACGATATGCGCATGTCCACTTTGTAGTGAAGCTGTGTGCCAAGTTTCATCGAAATCCGGACTACAGTTTTCAAGAAATAGCGCGGAAACGAATATCACTCTGTATGTATATGGCTTAAACAATCAGGGGCAGTAACTCTGAATTCGACGGTCGAATCCGGTAACCCCGACGATATGCGAATGTCCTCATTGTAGTGAAGCTGTGAGCCAAGTTTCATTGAAATCCAGTCTATAGTTTTCAAGAAATAGCGCGGAAACGAATATCACTCTTTATGTATATGGCTTAAACAGTCAGGGGCAGTAACTCTAAATTCGGCGGTTGAACCGGGTAACCCCGACGATATGCGCATGTCCACTTTGTAGTGAAGCTGTGTGCCAAGTTTCATCGAAATCCAGTCTACAGTTTTCAAGAAATAGCGCGGAAACGAATATCACTCTGTATGTATATGGCTTAAACAGTCAGGGGCAGTAACTCTAAATTCGACTGTCGAACCGGGTAACCCCGACGATATGCGCATGTCCGCATTGTAGTAAAGCTGTGTGCCAAGTTTCATTGAAATCCGGTTTATAGTTTTCAAGAAATAGCTCGGAAACGAATATCACTCTGTATGTATATGGCTAAAACAGTCAGGGGCAATAACTCTAAATTCGGCGGTTGAACCGAGTAACCCCGACGATATGCGCATGTCCACTTTGTAGTGAAGCTGTGTGCCAAGTTTCATCGAAATCCGGTCTATAGTTTCCAAGAAATAGCGCGGAAACGAATATCACTGTATGTATATGGCTAAAACAGTCAAGGGCAGTAACTCTAAATTCGGCGGTTGAACCGGGTAACCCAGACGATATGCTCATGTCCACTTTGTAGTGAAGCTGTGTGCCAAGTTTCATCGAAATCCAGTCTACAGTTTTCAAGAAATAGCGCGGAAACGAATATCACTCTGTATGTATATGGCTAAAACAGTCAGGGGCAGTAACTCTAAATTCGGCGGTCGAACCGAGTAACCCCGACGATATGCGCATGTCCACTTTGTAGTGAAGCTGTGTGCCAAGTTTCATCAAAATCCGGTCTATAGTTTCCAAGAAATAGCGCGGAAACGAATATCACTGTATGTATATGGCTAAAACACTCAAGGGCAGTAACTCTAAATTCGGCGGTCGAACCGGGTAACCCCGACGATATGCGCATGTCCACTTTGTAGTGAAGCTGTGTGCCAAGTTTCATCGAAATCCAGTCTACAGTTTTCAAGAAATAGCGCGGAAACGAATATCACTCTGTATGTATATGGCTTAAACAATCAGGGGCAGTAACTCTGAATTCAATGGTCGAACCAGGTAACCCCGACGATATGCGCATGTCCTCTTTGTAGTGAAGCTGTGTGCCAAGTTTCATCGAAATCCGGTCTATAGTTTCCAAGAAATAGCGCGGAAACGAATGTCGGACGGACGGACGGACGGACGGACGGACGGACGGACGGACGGACGGACGGACGGACGGACGGACGGAAGGACGGACGGACATGGCAAAAAACAATATCCCCCCCGAAAAATTTTTTCGGCGGGGGATAACAACCATAATAGCTCACGATAAATGACCTGACTGAGCATCTCTAGCTAATGGTTAGAGATGCTCTGTCATGTCATTCATCGTGAGCTATAGCTGTCAGTTACTTTCCGAAGATAAATGGGCTGAGATTTGGAGAAAAAATCTAACCCTTTTTTAAGCCAGACCTGATTTTAACGCCCCTAATAAAACAGAATTGGGAAGAAGAAGATGCTGATTTTCTCCTTTTGCCTCGATAGTTTCTATGTTGTATTGTACAGATATCTTTATTTACATCGATTTTGTTGTCTGTAACCTCTTGATCACGAAAAAGGGTCGTTTTTGGTATTTAAGGTAGTTCACCCCTAATGAAATTCGCATAACGTCGGAATTATTCGGGCGTGATCGAAGACATTCGATGGTGGAACTCTCCACCGCCGAATGTTTACGATCGCGCCCGAATAGGTTCGGATACGTAACGAGCCCGGTCGAAAAAAGCCGATATTTTTTCAACCTCAAAATGGCGACATTACGGGTATTCTACCTTAAGACATACATGATCGTAGGCCTATATTTTTCCCCATTTATACATTGTCGCTACAGTAAATATAACCACAAGATAATAAGTTTTACGTTTTCGTATTTATTTATATTTTTATAAATTTGAAGATTAAAGTGTACGTTAATAAAACGGCCTTACCCAAAAGAGTACACAAGACATTGTTTTCTCGGGAATACTGGCTCGTCGAGACACACTTCCTTTCCACCATCGTACACTGTACCCACGCGCAGCTGGTTCCGACACAGGATTTGATACGTGTTGGTGTACCTTAACATAGAATAATACTAAATCAATAAAAGTACTGAAAGTTCTGTTGTAGAGCATATTAAACATGACATAAAATCCTCAGGCTGTGACATTCTTGCACTATTACACAATGGGAAACATTCTGTGAAAGTTTCGTACAAATCTATCCGTAAATGTAGGAGAAGTTGTATAAACAAGAGAGTTTACATAAAAGCACACCCGTGGCCGTGTCGCAGTAGGCAACGGACCCTTACCCATGAGATCCCGGGTTCCACTTCTTATATGGATAAATATCATCGAGGAGAATTAAATGTCATTAAGTATGTTATTTTCTTTTTTTTTTTTTTTTTTTTTTTTTTTTTGCATACATAATCATTGTCTAGAGCATTACTTTCAAAAGTATGGAAGGTAGAATCACGAAACTGTATGTCATTATGGTGATTGTGGTGCATAAGAACATCAACTCTGTCGGTCATAATTGTGGAGAAATCTTTTTTTTTTTTATTTTATATTTCATTTTTCTTAAAAGCATAATTGAAATAAGATGTGTGAAACACGTCTGTCCACGAAATGGCCAATCATAAAATCACTTAAGAGGTGAATAATAACTCATTATGGGAAAATGCAATTCACAAGAACCATAACTATGCCAATTAAATCTGTTGAGTCGTTGCCCTTTGTTGATGTTCATGCTTGATACGAAATACTACCACCGGACTGCTTCAATTGTTAGATGGCTATATCACAGATGATAAGCCAATTACAGGACATAACTGTTTTACAAACATATCTTATTTACCTTTGTATCAAAGATAATTGTTCGGTTGTGTTCAATTTATTTAGTGTTGTGATGTCGGGAAGCAGGAATATCTCTTTTCCGACTTTCTCACGGTCGAAAAATGTAGACCGCCGCAAAGGTGAGAATTTATCTGAAATGCAATAAAAAGTGTGATCATGAAGGATACATTCATGTCTCTCATTTCCTCACAATGGCTCTTTTTGACTCTCCACAAGATAACGGCTTATGAAAACGTCGTGGGAAATAAAGAAATTATTTGTTACAAGCAATTTCTTCATTTTCCACATTTTATTTACCCAAAAAGTATAAAATTTCACCCACTTGAAATTGTTGTATCCAACATCTTTGAAATAGGACAAATCTGAAAATTGCCCTTTTGGTAACATGGTTTTTTTTTTTTTTTTTTTTTTTTTTTTTCGGACGAGATCGTAATCATTCGGCAGCAAAAAGTGCGGATTTATTTCCTCTTCGTTATTCTCGGCAAAGAATCACGTGATACCACAATTTCTGAAAATCATTGATAGTTCTGTTTGTTTGTGACTAATTTGAATTCGTTTTGAGACAAAGAAGATGTTGAAATGCCAGAATTATTGTATTTCACGGTGATTATTCACACGACTCAGAATTTCAGATAATCATCAATATTTTTGTTAATACTTGGCCAATTCGAATTCGGTTTGAATCAGAGAAAATGGGGAAATGTCAGACATAAGCTATACCTGGTATATTTTTGACAAATCAACTGATAAAAAAGTCATTAAAGATCATCCAAAATTGTGGTTGATATTGAAAAACTTTATGATCCGCTGAATTTTCAAAAAAAAATCCACTACGTCTATCTAATGTGTGACGTTTGTCCACCTTCTCTGCTTCAAACGACTTCAAATCGGACCCGTAATAAACAAAGTTATTGAAGCTTTTCTGAAACTGTTGCATCACGTGATTATCCATCGTGACATTAACAGAATTTACAAAATAACAGAATTATTGATGCTTTTCTGAAAAAAAATGTCGTGTCAGGCGATTCAATGTCGTGTGTTATATCCGTATAGATCGCATGTCGCCGAACGTTTAACCCATTACCAAACGACAAAATTTTAGGACGATGAAAATTGAGAGATCATGCAGACGACAATTTAAAGTGAACGGAACTTTTTATTTTCTAGGTCTTTCTGGATGGAAAACATTGTGGGAAATGAAGAAATTGCTTGCGTGCGTGCGTGCGTGCTTGCGTGCGTGCGTGCGTGCTTGTGTGCGTGCGTGTGTGTGTGCGCGCGTGTGCGTGTGTGTGTGTGTGTGTGTGTGTGTGTGTGTGTGTGTGTGTGTGTGTGTGTGTGTGTGTGTGTGTGTGTGTGTGTGTGTGTGTGTGCGTGTGTTTGTGCGTGTGCGTGTGCGTGCGTGTATGGGTGCTTGTGTGCGTGCAAAAATGTCACTGTGGGAATTGGTTCAAGACATTGAAAAAGCTTTAAATGAAAAAAGTCTTCCAACAGGTATGATCATATTTCGGCGGCTGGAGCACCTAACAATAGATTCTTGACGTTTCTCTCGCCACCACAACACCATTTTCGAGCCTCCAGATGCTTACTTACAAAAGCTTACGGTTATCAGATTGAAGGGAAAAAATCAAATGAAACGTATTGCTGCTTTTCGACGAAAAACTCGTGACTGCAACTTAAAACAAGCTGCAGTTACGGGATTTTCGTTGAAAAGCGACGATATTGTATAGTTATGAAAATACTAACCTATGTTAACTGAAATTGTTATATAAATCTCAACCACGACGTAAACCATGACTAGAATCGTAGTGACACAGACCCCTGCGATAAAAATCGTACGTTTGACGCGCCCGCGCATTTTCTTTTCTGCAAAAAAAAAAACAATGTTCATTGTATTCAACCCTTACCCAAACGGCTTAACTTTCGGGTAATCCAATTTGAAAGCTGCTGCAGACGACAAAAATGGGTGTTTATTAAAATATATATGAGTACAATATGTGAATACAGGGAAAATATTGAAGCAAAGGGAGAAACTGCGCATATATATACTTAGTATGTTCAGAATGGTTTTGACACCGGCGTAGGTCTATGGTTACTCTCCAAAGCCGATGTCTATTGATTAACCATCAAATATGCTATCATGCTATTAGTGGGGGAGCTTAAGTCCAATAAGTGGCAGAATACTTCACTTCGTGATACAAGCACCAAATTTGGCACAAATGTTGCTCAGAGTGTACTTTTTCCAAAACAAATGGTATCCACGATGAAAAACCAATATGGCGGCCATTTTTCCAAGATGGCGGCCATCTCTAGAGGTAAAAAAATCAGAAAAAATACTTCATTTTGAGATACAAGCACAAAATTTGGCACAAATGTTCCTCAGAATATACTCTTTTCAAAACATATGGTATACACCATAACAAACCAGCATGGCTGCCAAAATCTGAGATGGCCGCCATCCCAATATTTAAAGAAAATGAAGAAAACCCTTCTTTTTGAAGATACAAGTACCAAATTAAGCTCACATGTTTATAAAAGTATACTTTTTTCAAAACATATGGTATCCATCTTAAAAATCCAACATGGCTGTCGTTTTCCAGAATGGCCGCCATCTTCAAAGAAGAAAAAAATCTGAAAAATTTCTTATCTTTGAGATACAATCACCAAATTTGACACAGATGTTTCTTAGAGTTAACTGTTTTCAAAAAGCAAGATATCAGAGTGAAATCAACCTTGTGGCCATTTCCCAAGATGACCGCCATTTCTGTAAATCAACATATTGGAAAATGCTTCTTTTTGCAATATAACCACTAAATGTGGCACACATGTTCCTAAGAGTGTACCATTTTAGACATAATGGTATCCACTTTGAAAACACAACAACATGGCTGTCATTTTCAAAGGTGGCTGCCATCTATATATAGATCTCAATATGGGTAAAAACATCTTCGATGTAAAAGACATATTTTTTGCACAAACATTTTTTTTGTGGAGTATATGTTCTTTGTAAAATATGTTATCATACTTGAGGTATCGGAATGTGCTTCCATTTTTTTTCAAAATGGCTTTAGTATGTATATACATGTAGAAAATCTAGTTTTCAATTCGCCTTACTTCAAAATTCATTTTGACATTCATTACAACATATTTCTTAAACAAGAGACCCAGGAGGGCCTGAATCGCTCCACTGGTTAAAGTGGAAGAATTATCCCATGATTTCTTGTAAGCCTTACACAGCGGCAGCCAAATCTTGATATTTGTGAATAAATTTTGAAGAGAGACCCAAAGAACATTCATGCAAAGTCTGGTTCAAATTGGCCTTATGGTTGATTTTTAAAGAATTTTCTTATGCTCTAAGTCTGATAAGCCCCTTTCTCCCTGCCACGGCCACATTATTTTTGACAAATATAAAAATTTGTGAACAAATTTTAAATAGAACTCTAAAGGCATATTCCTGCAAAGTTTGGTTCAATTGGGCACACTGGTTGATTTTTAAAGAATTTTCTTATGATTTCTTTAACCCATTACCACACAGTAACTCCTTTTGACTCCCTATAAGATAATGGTTTTAAAAAACATTGTGGAAAATGAAGAAATTGCTTGTGACAAGAAATTTCTTCATTTCCCACAATGTTTTCTACACAAAATGACCAAAAAAGTTTAGAAATCATTGATTTTAAATTGCCGTCTGCAGCGTCATTGAATTTGGACCACCCTAAATTTTTGTTGTTTGGTAATGGGTTAAGTCTGATAAGCCCCTTCCTCCCTGCCACGGCCACATGTTTTGAGAAATGTAAAAAATTGTGAATCAATTTTGAAAAGAGAGACTCAAAGAACATTCCTGCAAAGTCTGGTTCAAATTGGCCCTCTGGTTGATTTTTTAAAGAATTTTCTTATGATTTCTTTAAGTCTGATAAGCCCCTTTCTCCCCGCCACAGCCACATTTTTTGACAAATGTAAAAATTTCTGAACAAATTTGGAAGAGAATGACTCAAGGCACATTCCTGCCAGGTTTGGCTGAAATTGGCCCAATGGTTGATTTTTAAAGAATTTTCTTATGATTTCTTTAAGTCTGATAAGCCCCTTTCTCCCTGCCACGGCCACATTTTTTGACAAATATAAAAATTTGTGAACAAAGTTTGAAAAGAATGACTCAAGGCACATTCCTGCCAGGTTTGGTTCAAATTGGCCCAATGGTTGATTTTTAAAGAATTTTCTTATGATTTCTTTAAGTCTGATAAGCCCCTTTCTCCCTGCCACGGCCACATTTTTTGACAAATGTCAAAATTTGTAAAGAAATTTTGAAAAGAATGACTCAAGGCACATTCCTGCCAGGTTTGGCTCAAATTGGCCCAATGGTTGATTTTTAAAGAATTTTCTTATGATTTCTCTAAGTCTGATAAGCCCCGCCCTGCCACGCCCACATTTTTTGACGAATCAAAAATTCGCGAACAAGTTTTGAAAAGGGTCACCCAAGGAACATTCCTGCCAAGTTTGGTCAAAATTGGCCCACTGGTATAAGAGGAGAAGATGTTTAAAGAAAAAGTTAACGGACGGACGCACGCACGCACGACGGACACAACGCCATGACAATAGCCCGCTGGCCTTCGGCCAGTGGAGCTAAAAATCATGTATAACCTGACTTTGATAACATTTGCAAAGCAGTTGTAACGTTTAGTTTGGGTTATGTCAGTTATGTTTTTGCTGTTGGTTATGTTTGTGTTTTTAGAGGATTGTAACTAAATGTGTTATCATTTTGTTTTTTGCAATGCGCATCAAAGTTTCTGCATGTTAATAGCGCGGTCCTGTTCATGGAATACTATCCTTGAAGGTGAAGACAAAACAGCTGACATTTCAATAGGCCTATATGGTGGCCATTTCGATTATCATTTATACAAGTATTAAACTATAATTCAATATAACCAAATTTATAGTGTTCAATCCTACATAAATTGTCATTGAAACATCAAGAAGTTATCTCTTAACAAGCTTTGTCATCGTAAAAAATTGCTTCCCACCAAAATAGTTGTCTTAGTATAAAATTAAAGACATGGGTTCTTCATGGCCAATGACAAATCATAAACTACAAACTATGAAAAACAAAATATAGATTGTTCCTGCAATATAAAGGAAGTAACTTATTCGTTCTACGTATTCTATGTATATCGTTATTCTGTACAAAATATATAATGTGCTGAGAGGCCTTAAATACAATTCTGAAAGAATAAACATCAAATGATGATAAAATAATTAATATAGTTTTCCATATTTTTTTTAAAATAGAAAATAAACAACAAACCCTGTTGTCAGTTAAATAGGGAATTAATAACGCATAATATTTTATGTAAAATCAGTTTGGGGCCCTTTTAGATATATTTGACAAATCTTTCACTTAATAAAAATGTGCATGCACAAAATGTTCCTTACTGTATACTTTAATATATAGTCACATATGATTCGCAGAACATACATTCTTCAAAATGCATGGTATCGACCTGAAAAGTCAAAACACCTTAGTGATTTCAAATAAGTCCACCTTTGCAAAAGTCAAAATAGTGGTCTTTGATTTTGTCATGCAAGCCCCCATTTCGCACAAATGTTTCTTAGATTATATTTTCTTCAAAATACCGTACAGTATAGTATCTGCCATGAGACACTAACAAAGCTGCTGTAAAATTTGTGAGATAACTGTATACAATTTTTAAAGATTCAAATAATTGAAAGATCTACAAAATGATCACAATGACACTTAGTTGCAGCTTAATATATTAAAAGTGGTTGATACATAATTGTGGCTTTATTTGTATCAAATCGTCAATTGCAAATTAAAGGAATGTTTTTTAAAGTGGTAGCAAAATAGTTCTTTAACACACCATGGTGAAAAATTTGACCAAGACAATTTCACAAGAACAGCAATACTGACAAAATTTTTGGTTAACAATGAATTCTAGTTAGTCCGTCAAGTTTGGAAATTATTTTGTTATTGAGCACAAGAACAATTTTGCTATAAATTGTCATAGTCTTTATCATGTTATGACAAAAATATGGCTATGTAAGGTATCCCATTTCACAAAGAATAACTGATCCACAAAAACTTGAAAAAAGGTGCTTGTGACCTAGGAAATTATTTTTACCCATATGTGAGATGGCAGTGATCTTGGAAAATGGCAGCTATGAGGTTGTTTTATCTTAGTGGGTACCATTATGTCTGAAAATGGTTGTCTCTGAGAAACATGAGTGTCAAATTTGGTGCTTATGTCACAAAAAGAAATATTTTCCAATATTTTAAGTATAGAAATGGCGGCCATCTTGGTAAATGGCCAAAAGGTTTATTTCACTATGGATATCTTGCTTTTTGAAAACAGTTCACTCTAAGAAACATCTATGTCAAATTTGGTGATTGTATCTCAAAGATAAGGATTTTTTCAGATTTTTTTCTTCGATGAAGATGGCGGCCATTCTGGAAAATGGCAGCCATGTTGGATTTTTAAGGTGGATACCATATGTTTTGAAAAAAGTGTACTTTTATGAACATATGTGCTTAATTTTGTGCTTGTATCTTCAAAAAGAAGGATTTTCTTGATTTTCTTTACATATATGGATGGCGGCCATCTTAGAAATTGGTAGCCATGTTGATTTTTCATGGTGGATACCATATGTTTTGAAAAGAGTATATTCTGGGGAACATTTGTGCCAAATTTTGTGCATGTATCTCAAAATGAAGTATTTTTTCTGATTTTTTTACCTCTAGAGATGGCGGCCATCTTGGAAAAATGGCCGCCATATTGGTTTTTCATCGTGGATACCATTTGTTTTGGAAAAAGTACACTCTGAGGAACATTTGTGCCAAATTTGGTGCTTGTATCACTAAGTGAAGTATTTTGGGATAAGCTCCCCCACTATATCATAATGGAATGAAGAGAGATTGTGCTCTGTTCTTAAGAGAGTAGTCTATGGTTAGAACTAGAGTGGTATTCACCATATCCCCAAAAACATTCGTTTTTTGTGTATTATAACTCAAGATAAATGACCTGGCAGAACGTCCCGGCCTTTTGGCTAGGGCTATATATACAATCATTGTCTAACCAATATACATGTATTAGATTTAAAGGTACATCTAATGAATTAAATTTGATTGTTCCAAATAACTTTATTTTGATTTGATAGAACAGTGCTTAAGGTAAATTTTAGTAGTTTATTGTACCTATTGTACCTCAGAAAATTGGGCATTTATAGACCCTAGTGTGTACAGGTTTGAATATGTAGTGCCCATAACAATGGTGATTTTTCAAAGGATCCATTTACAACAAAACTTCTATTATATTTGAGCTCTCAATGTGGTAGCCTAAATGAAATAATCTGTTTCGTGTTAACATAAGCTTATGAATAGCGTTTTTAGCGTTTTTGCCTTAATATTTTCCCTGTTATTTTGCAGAATAGAACAGAACAGAACAAAGCTTTATCAAGATTTGTACATAACATACACCGTCTAATTTCTCAATTTTTGCATAACTTATTTTGCACATATTCATCATTTTAACTCATTTAAACATTTGTTCACAACGATATACCGATGTCAACAATGAAAACTATGCGGCAAAACAAATGATAAAATAGCATTTTTCTCATGTTGCCTATACTAGTTTTATCCCTGCTATTTTGCACGAATTCAACTGTGAACATATACTTGACTTCTTCAAACATTTGTCCTTGTTAAAAATGATTTAGGAAACCATTGAGACAGAAGAAGAAATTTATTAAAGTGAGATTTTCTGTTTTGTCTCAATATTTTCTATGGTTTGCAGTACATAAAGCCTATCTTCCATGCTCAATTTGTTGTCTTTAGCAGCTCAATCCATTACCAGGCGGCAATGTTTCGGACTGGTCCAAACTAAATGATCATTGCAGACGACAAAACCAAGTGATGAAATTCTAATTTTTTTTCGGGATTTTTGAGGTAGAAAACATTGTGGTAAATGAAGAAATTGCTTGTCATAAGCAATTTCTTCATTTACTACAAGGTTTTCCAAAAGCCATTACCTTGTAGGTCGTCAGAAGGCGTCATTACGTTGGAATGGGCTAAGAATTTAACCATCCTAAATTTCTGTTTTTGGAAAGGGTTAAACAAAGGTATTTTTAAACTATTATATTGTATATAGGCCTAGGCCTAGATTGATTAAAAGGTGATAATCTGAATGTTTTACCAAATGTAACCTTAAGAGGATAAAAACGGAAAAATAAATAGTAGATCTAGTTCTCATTTGCTACATCTACGAAAACCCAAATTACAAGTAGCATAATGATATTGATATAGATTATCTTACCTGATATTATCCTTTTCTCTCAACTTTATATCTTAGATGTTAAGGTAGGCAACGCGCCTGTTCACGTTAGTCACCTGACGAGGTCAGATTACACGTTTCAAATAAAAAAAATCCGTCATTGATCAGTGTTAACCCTCTCCCAAACAATACCTGGTTTGACGTGCTTATAGAATAGGCTTGGGAAAACATTGAAACAAAAGAAGAAACTGCTGATAACCAGCAGTTTCTCCTTTTGTCTCAATGTTTTCTGTGCCATATTTTACACAAATTATATCTTTAATAACATCCATTTTGTCATTTGTGGCAGTTTTTGAAGTGGATCACCCTGAAATTCAATCGTTTGGGAAAGGGTTAAAGGAACCCAAGCTAGGTTGTTAAACAAACGATCAGATAAAAAAAGATATACCCCGGAAATATCGTATTGATTAGTCTAGGTCAGCATGTGTGGGCATTTCTGTCCAAGGAAAATTCAAGGAAATTCATTTAGACCTTATTAAGTTATACAACCCATCATTAGCACCAAAGGGCCAGAGGCGAAATTTGAAAAGTGTCAGTAATTCCTAAACTGTGTTACATTTCCATTCCGAATACAAACATTATCATTTTGAACGGTTTAAAATTTTGAATTAATGCATACTTATGGAAATATTTGACAAAAATGTTCTAAATTACCTCCCTTGCATATGAGTCAAATAATACTTGTAGGTCATTTTCTTCTTGAAGCATTATCTTGAAATCCGACACGGTGAATCAACTTTTGTGAAGTGAATTTACAAGTGTGTGTAATTTGATACATTTCGTATAGCTAGAAAGAGGTGTTTTTAATGATGGGCCATATACCTTTATGAAGACTGTATATAACTTAAAGCAAAATACCCGGACTTTCTGTTTATAGTAACATTTGGAAACATGGATGCATCTGGGCCTTGAAAGATAGTGAAACAAGTTAGTACAACGCTAAAATGATTTTCTTTCTGTTCCTAGATAAAACAGTGCACCACAAAACGAAGCAAACTCTGACTGTCCCCATATTGTTCTGAACCCTAAAATTTCAAGCACAAGCCCCTTTAATTGAAGCGCTAAAAGGATACAAAAGATGTTGAAAAAATATATGAGAAGTGTCCTAGATTGATTCATTAATAATTAATTATACAATCGTCGATTTTCAACAAAAACCTCGTAACTACATTTCGTTTTAAGCTGTACTTACGAGGTTTTTGTTGAAAAGCAGCACAATGTTGTGGCCAGCGTGGGGATTGCGAGGTGATCGATTATCTGTTTATCGCTGCTTTTCAATGAAAACCTCGTAACTGCAGCTTAAACCAAGCTGTAGTTACGAAGTTTTCGTTGAAAAGCGACGTTTATAACAATGGTTGAGGCACAAACCAATACATTGTTCCATCGATTATTTATTTGAATGAGAACTAGATTCTTGGTGTTTGACCCATTCCCGCATAAAGGCGCCTACAAGTTAAAGCATTTAAAAAATGTTGACAACTTTTAATGGAGAAATTGCTCCCTTATTGTGGCAGATATTGACTTGCTTTTTGCGTCTTTACCCATATTGAAAGTACCAGCGGATCAAATGAAGTCAATTTTATGCATTTGTGGTGGCCGTCTTGGATTTCAAAGATGGTCGTCACTAATTACTGTTTTTAACTCCCCTTCGATTTGTAATTGACGCAAATTAAATTCCGATGCATTACCAAACTTTTTAAAAGATATTGCTGCAAACCATTTTCAAATGAAAATCAAACTTTCTGCAAATCCTATTTATCAATGAATGTCATTCGGTAGTCAAGCATTCTTATCTATTAACCCTTTCCCATACAAGACCTGGTTTTGACGCCCTTAAACGAAATGGTTTGGGAAAACATTGAGACAAAAGAAGAAACTGCTGATAACCAGCAGTTTCTCCTTTTGTCTCAATATTTTCTGTGCTATATTGTACACAAATTCCTTCCTTTTTAATATAAATTTTGTCTTTTACAGCAGCTTTTGAAGTGGATCACTCTAAAAGTTTGCCGTTTGGAAAAGGGTTAAGGGTTGGCTCTCGTTCATGGATTGAAACGATATGACAAAAGCGGCGGCGGATCCAGAATTTTTGTGAAAGGAGTTCGAATGTACAACATGAGCTTCGCAGAGCGGCGCAGAAAATTTTCATTTTTTTTTTCAATTCAGGGGCAGACAATTCAAGAATGCCAAATGTTTTCTGAATTTTAATAGTGGCATACACAACTAGACACCATGGTGATTCATTATGGCAACTTTGATCATAATTGATGCGGTTGAAACTGTATGATGTGCACTCACGAGAAAATGTGCATTTTTTTTAATCAATGGCAGCTAATTCAAGAACAAAAAGAGTTATCTGGATTCCGTAAATATAAGCTCAACTAGACACCATGGAGATTCATAGAGACAAGTTTGATCCGGTTAAAATTGTAGGAGTTGCACACACAAGAAAATGGGCATTTTTTTATTCAATGGCAGATTATTCAAGAACGAGCATGTTAAATTATCTGAATTCCGTAAGTGGTGTGTGCATTTTCCATTTGAAACTGTAAGAGGAGTTTTGCACACAAGAAATTGCTATCGGACGGACAGACGGACGACCAAGGTCATGACATTATAGGACCCTTTGGGCGTATAAGAAGGGGGTTCGTTTTCCTAGTATTACAAAGTTTTACTGAATTTCTGCATGAAAATGTAATAATCGGGCAACAGAGGGGGTCCTTTGAACTCCCCCCCCCCCCCCCCCTGGATCTACCACTGATAGAAAAGTTCTTACCTGAAGCGAGCAGTTCCCGTATTTTCCTCTACCTGAAACAATAGGGCAACAGAAGGGTGGTCGGTCTCGTATTGAAAATCCTACCTCTATCTGACTCTATATCACACCGTTCATCCAGATACAAAATACACGGATTGGCCTTCCAAACGCGGATTTGAAAATCAACAGCGTGGGAATACACAAGGTAAGAAAACATCAACATATAGCCTTTTAATTGCCGCAATATAAAAAGTGTTTGTGCAGAGCTGATGCAAGATGGTTTATCTTGAGGGTGCTGCAGTTTCATAACAAAAGATTTGAGTAAACTATAGATACAAGCGATTTTAAATCGTAAATCACTATTTTCTCGCTTACTTCCCGTTTTGTTTTATATTTGCAGAAATTATTTAACTGGTTTCGAGCAAATATCTCTTCAAAATAAGTTTTCGACATCTATGGAACAAATCTATACCATTCATCAAACTGGAAAAATAAATTTTGGGTGTCTTAAGCCATGTTTAAAAATTAGCCTAGTTTGCTTCAAGGTACAACTTACCACGGATGTTGATACCACACACCACGGATGATCCACATAATTTGGATAAAACAAACTCGGATATGAAAATCGGGTTTATTAGTGCAAAACACTTATAATGACGTTTTCTAATTAAAATACAATGACAAGTGCTTGATTTTTATAAAGTAAACGTGCTATAACCGCATCCCGTTGACTTTTATAGTCGGTTATTTACTTTGCATCACACGCTTAAGAATTTTATCTTATGCACCAAACTGTGTTTTGGAATGATATTTGTTCTATTTATTCCAGATACAAAAACCTTCCTAAAGAAGTAGTTCAGAGCGCTGATATTTCATTACCGCCCTCAATCACTTGATCATGTTACCGCTGTGTCTTGTGTGTGTTTGAGACCTATACGAGGCACATATGAGAGAAGCCAAGTTCTGCTTGCGGGTACAGGCCCTACCAGGTGATTTTCCTTGGGGTTCTCCTGCTTTCGCACCACCTACTGACTGTCCCGTCTCATTCGGGTTGAAATAATCTTAAAAGGGACGTAAAATTGAATAAAAAAGAAGAAGAAAGATCTACTTTATCAGAAACTTTAAATATGAAGTTTAATCTAAATGATCAGTAACCGTTCACGATTAATTAAATGCTTACCATAATTGTTTACGAAGCACTTTCGAATTAATTTTTTGGATTTAACGCTTGCTATATTTTTAAATCCGAAACTGTGATATTTTTATGAACGTGTACATGTACGAGCTTGTTGGGAGCAAAAAGTCATAATTAACCATTTCCCAAATGGCAAAATTTTAGGGTGGTCCATTTTGAGAACTTCTGCAGACGACAAAATAAATGATATCTTAGTCACATTTTACATAGCAAACGTCATCGCTTCACCGAGTGACGTCACTGTGTAAATAAACTACACACAGTGAGGTGCGCAGACTTACCGGACTTAAAAATAAACTTCAAAACACGAGGGTAGGTAACTTCAATCTTGATTATTTCAGTTGTTTTGGGGGAAATTTGCAGAAATTTTTGATTGACATGTTTAAACAGATACTAATTTGATTTATGCTTGTCATTGGTGAGCTTACAATCATATTTTCAAAGGCGAATTCGATCTTGTTTCTCAAGTGCGCAGACTTGCCGGACAGCACTGTATTAGTTTTTGTTATTTTTGTGTGCAGGATCAACAGTCAATGTAAGTCCTTATTTTCACAACCAAAGTCTTCCAGAGGCATGGTAACTAGTTCTTGAATCTACGCAATTCATGTTCATTTCTATTCATAGTTCAGTGGCGAAGGAAGGTTTATAATATAGGGGGGGGGGGGGGGGGAGGGGGGCAAACATTCATGTAAATGGAAATATGGGTGTAATTATGGGGGCCATAGGGGGGCAGACCCCTTTTCTAAATTATTAGGGGGCCAGCCCCCCCCCCCGGCACCCCACTTCCTACGGAGTAAGAGAGACAATCATGATAAATATTCTTGGCAATATCTTCATGAAAGAAATGCACCCATATACCGTATGTTTACATGTGATAATTGACAGACATGCGTAATAGAGTTGGTGTTTGAATATCGAAGATGGAAACCTTCTGGAGCTCACTATCAAACTGCAATGAAACAAGATGATAATGAGGGTTTTAATCCTAGAATTTAAAGATTGAAAACAAAGACACCGACAACTTATCTGTTAATGTGCAGCTGATATTCGCCTATCTCTTTATAAAACATGTAAACATGGTTTACTAATGTCTTTACCGTCGAAAGTGCTCATCCACAAGCCTTTTAGTTTTAGTAAGCACAAATAAGCCATAATTGGTCTTAAACCAAACATCTATTGACTCTAAACGATATTAAAGTGGTTTTAACAAGGATGCAGCCAATTTTCCTTAAAAAAGACCGGAATTTGCTTTTTATTATCCGTGTCGGTTGTATCGATGGGTCCGAGTTTGTTTTACCTGCTGGAGAATTTGCACCGTGGTATGTTGCACCATAGCAACTGACAGTACCCAAATTCAAATAGTTCTTGTTCTTTTTCTGTACTTTTTTATGGGTTCTTGTAAAGAAAACACTTGAAGCGATCCACGATCCTCCGTGAAACATCAATTTGACAATAATTATGTGCTTTAATAATGATTTACAGACATTCTTACCAAGATTTTTCTCTTTTCGTGCATCAAAGTCAGATTCAGTAGCACATATTTCTCTTACTAACAGATTTTATGAGACAGGATTTTAGGTAAACATTGGCAAAGTTATGTACGTTTTCATCGTATGTAACACAAAAATCAACTCAGCCGATATTCGTTGTAATTAAAGATAATAAATACTCACTCTTTTTTCCCGCCGTTCAAAATAAAATTGTTTACATCCGCGTTTGGAAGACCAATCCGTGTATTTTGTATCTGGATGAACGGTGTGTATATACAGTAGAAACAAGTATTTTACAAACGGTAATTTGAGCCGACATTCCCCATTAAATTATCGGAAAAGTGTGGATATAAAAGTTCAATGTTCAAGGTTATCTTTTATTCAAATAATTAGATTTTTACTTTTTTTTACAATTTGTTTTTAGCTCCACTGGCCGAGGTCATGGCGTTGTGTCCGTCGTACGTGCGTGCGTGCGTGCGTGCGTCCGTAAACTATTCTTTTAAAATCTTCTTCTCTCAAACCAGTGAGCCACTTTTGTTCAAACTTGGCAGAAATGTTCCTTGGACAGTGCTTCACTTAAATTGCGTAGACCTGGGCCCGGTTTCTCGAAAAAACTTAAGTATAGACTCAAATCTCATGCTCAACTTTGAGTTGAGCAAGAAATTTTGCTCAACTGAGAATGTCGCCATAAGTGTGTTTCACGAAAAAACTTAAGTATATGCTCAACTGAGCACGGTGCTCAACGGGTTTTTTCTAATTTTCATTAACACAAGCGGCCTCAATCTCGATACTCTTCGGTAAATGAGAGTAAAAAAGAACGTTTTGACATTTTGCGGGAAAATGTGTCAATACATTAAATTGCCAGATTGACGCCAAAAGAACACACAATTATAGCCCTTATGACGGCTAAAAGACAGTCGATACTCGTCGACCAGACGACGCGATTACCGGATGGGTTCCCCATCCAGTGGCGGATCCAGAGGGGGTTCGGGGGGGGGGGGGGGGGGGCGGGGGGTTCAAACGAACCCTCCTCTGAAGCCAGATTATTTCAATTTCATGCAGAAATTCAGTCAATATTGTGTAAAACTAGGAAAACGAACCCCCCTTTTGCATATTCGAACCCCCCTCACAGAAATCCTGGATCCGGAGCTGCCATCGGACGTTCAGTCCCAATAGGCCTAGTCCAACGCCAGGGGGTCCGGACCCCCCTGACCCCCTCTAGATCCACCCATGGTTAATCCTTACACAGGCCACAAAGTTTTGATCTGTTGCAATGTAAATGTGATTGATCGAATGGTGTTTAACGCTTAACAGTAGTCACGTCCGTAGGAACGGGGCGGGGGGGGGGGGGGGCTTAGCCCCAAGAAATGCCAATTTTTTCCATATTTTACACAAAATTTAGGGAACCCCAATTTAGCCTCCCAATATTCAGACAAAGGGGATTGAATCCTCCCGATTTGAAAATGCTTCCAACGGGCCTGGTAGTTACACCATAAAAAATATCATGCCTTCAGCACCTAGCCTTGTATTCCTTTGACTAATTCCTCTCACCAATTTTGCATCCGTTCGCTCTAGAGCCGCCAGTTGTTATCCCTTGTTTACCATGATCCTATAATTATTGGGTGACAAATGCCTGGCAGGATATGGCCATAATTGAGGATTGAACTTGGGACCTCAAGACCCTTAGTTTAGACAGACATGCTACAGTTGCAGCCTTCTTGCACTTGTCATGCATTGCAGACGACAAAATAGAGCCTGCAGAAAAATGGATTATCTAGCAAGTAAAATTGAAGAAAAGTGCCATGCTCAGCATTTTCTTCTTTTGCCTTTTGTTTTCAAAAGCTTTCCTTGTACATGGTTTCAAAAACCTCAGACTGGTTGGGAAATCCTAGTGTTGAGGTATTCCACCCATAATGAGAATCGCGTGATGTCGGGCCCGGTGGTAAACATTCGGCGGTGGAACTTTCCACTGCCGGATGTTTAGGACCGCGCCCGAATAGGATCAGACATGTAATGACAACGCTCGGAAAGTGCTGATGTTCTATGAATCTAAAAATGGCCACATTATGGGTATTCTACTTTGATGTAAGTAGTATCTCTGCACATGTTTGGATCCTAAAATGGCCAATGTCATTTCTGACATTTTATTGATTGAATGATTGATTGAATGGGGTTCAACGCCTCTCTCTACTACTAGTCTCTATAATCATATTTCAGCAGCTGGAGCACTCAACCATGGATTCCCGTCATTTCTCTCATCATTACAACCACAGCATCATTTTCGACCCCAGCTGTTTTCCCACTTAGGTATACTATTATTCAATCATAGGTGCGATACAAATTCAAATAGACAAAAGGAAATGGGACGGTCACAGTAGCACCTCTTTAGTGAGACTCAGAGTTGATGCGTTACCAATTGTGCTATGGCCTCTGTCAACACTTTTTGAAAGGGGGGATTTTGAATGTATATACCCGGTAGACCATTTTTTACGATCATTCTGCAAGATAGCCATGTGATCCTATCATCTCAGAAATGTAAACGAAACAGGATCTGGAAAATGGGTATTTATGGCTATATAATGTTTCAAGACAAGCCCATGCCCAAGTACTGCCTGATCAGGATACATATTATTGCTCTCTGATAGTTGCTACAAGGCATGGCGAACCCACCAGAGAATCACATGGATCTTAATCAGACTGTTTGTATAATATACAGGCTGATCTGGATCCGTGTTGTTCTCAAATAATTTTAGTTTGGTCCAAATTCAAAGATGTTGCAGATAACAATTTCAAGTGAATAATATTTTATGTTTTGATCTTTCAAAAGTTTCTTGTTTGAAAATATTATTGTGGAAGATGAAAATATTGCTTGCTTGTCAGAGGCAGTTTCTTCATTTTCCACAATGTTATAACTTATATTCATAATCCTTTATCTTGTGGGTAATCAATTTCAAAGTATCCTGATGTGGTAATGGATTAATCCTTATCTGCTAGACTGGTCCAAAATGAAAATGGTTGTTGACAATAATGCAAACCTGAATTATAATGTGAACTCTTCATTTGATATGGTATAAAATATAAAGGGATACATGACGGAGTGACGGTAACTATGGACAGAAAGCTGGAAGGACAGCGTGGCGACTTGAATATGCTCCCCCGAAAATTTTTCGAGGAACATAAAAATAGCAGCTCCAGTCAATCGCAGGATAATTTCTTTGTTGACTTAACCCTTAACAAAACAGCAATCTTTTAGGGTGGTCTATTTCAAATGCTGCTGCAGACCACAAAATGGATGTTGATGAATATAGAATTTGTATGAAATGTAGCCTTGAAAATATTGAGGCAAAAGGAGAAAATGCTGAATAATGTTGAATATCAGCATTTTTTTCTTTTGTCTCAATGTCTTCCCAAGCCTTTTCTATTCGGGACGTCAAAACCATGGTTTTGTTTGGGAAAGGGTTAAAAGCCATTATCAAACGGCAATGATTGGACTGATCCAAATCCAAAGATATTGCAGACAACAATATCAAATGAATGAAATTTGACATAATATTGGTCGTTCTGGGTAGAAAACATTGTGGAAAATGCATAAATTGCATGGGCAATTTCTTCATTTACCACAATGTTTTTTATTAAAGCCATTATCTTGTAGGGAGTCAAAAAGAGTCATTATGTGGCATTGGTTAAATTTTACTACAGATTCTCCATAGAAATATGTCAAATACAGCAGCTGCTTAAAATATCATCAGAAATACCCCAGTGGGAAAAGAAGGAACCAGTGACCAGTTGGTTGTCAAGAAAAAAGGCTTTTGAAAGCACCATTTGGGAAAAGGATGCTTGTATTGACAGTTTCATCTTTTTCCACTAAGTTATAGAAGCAAATCTGATTTAATATTTGCGCCAGCCGTCATGCACAAAGGGGTATAAATAACTTTAGAGCCTTATAATATAGAAAGAGCCAGATAGTCGGATTAAAACTACTTTATTTTCAAACATAGTCATCTTCCAATTAAAGACACTTATTCCATAAACGCTTTCCCAAACAGCAAAATGTCAGGGTTTTCCAATTTGAAAGGGGCTGCAGATGACGAAATGTGTTAAGATTTGATTTCACAAGATCAGTGCACAAAACAACGGAAAATAATGAGACAACAGGAGAAAATGCAGATTATCAGCATTTTCATCTATTGCCTCAAAGTTTTCCCAAGCCTCTTCTATTAGAGACATCAAAACAATATCTTGTTTGGGAAAGTGTCAAGTTTGCCAATCACTGAAGCTCGATCTATAGCACTAGCAGTCAAAGTCTTGGTATCCTAACCAGCCCTCCTCAGCAGCAGTAAATCATCATTGTCATCTTTTTCCCTCTCTTTGTCTCATTCAAGTTCCTTCAACATATGTTCCACAGATGAAAACACCAGTAAAACATCATGATTTTGTATTCAGCTGTTCTGTTAATGGTCCAATTCAGTCATTCCCTGAAAATATAGATACAACAAATCCAAGTTTTCTCTGATGAAATTTGCTCTTTGATGTTGATGTCGCTCATTTACATCAGAGCGCACTACCATTCAAAAGCAACGGAAAGTTCGACAAGTTGTGGCGCTTTGTTCACCATCCGATCTTAAAGGATATTCTTAAAACGCCTGATGATACCGATCAATGAACCATTTATTGTCATGCCTGGTGAAAAATTTAAGACCAAAAAGTATATATCTAAAATATTTATAGGCAATGTTTTGCAACAACCCTCACCTGAACAGCCATTGATTACAATGACCTATTTTCCGTTGTTTTTGAGTGGTAGTGCGCTCTGATGTAAATGAGCGAAATCAACATATCAAAGAACGAATTTCATCAGAGAAAACTCGGATTAATGGAGTAGCAACCAATCAAACATTGCGTTCTAAACGCATTTGACATTATTTCATAGATTAATGAATAAGTCATTAAAACATGTTATTTTTGCGTTCTTCTCCATATGGACTAGGCAAAAAATAGCTGCTTTTTTATTCGAATTATCGCAAATACAGTATTTCCTTGAATAAAAAAGCTGTTTATTAAAAGAAATTTTGACGAAAAATCCCTCATCTTCGTGTTTTTGAATTGCAAATGCAACACTGTTTATCGCACGTTGTCATGAATTGTTTACTCATAACAAATATATGTTTCGACCAATCTAATTGGTTCCAGCAAGCTCTCGCTGAGGTTTCGCTGGAACCAATGAAAACGCTTTCCAGGACACAAAGAAAATCGGACTAAATGTGCCGTAACGCCAAGGGTGAATACAGAAACGACATTACGTCGTAGATTTCACACTTGGCTTGCGAAGATGCAGTTACTCACTAACTAAAATATCCGGACTCAGCTACAAAAGATATTGACCCTGAAATTCTAGCATGTTTGTGGAGCCAGATCATTTGAGTCAAGCGATGGTTTGTATAAAACGATAAGTGCAAAACTTGTCATTTACCGTTGTTAACTGTTGTTGTAGGATCCGATCTATGTAGCCCTTGACCTCTTTGATCTGTTTTAGAGTAGTTGGATCTGCCAGCCGGGTTCTGGTCATGTGGGAGAAATACTGAAATGCAAAGGCCATGATA
Organism: Fragum sueziense; assembly: GCA_963680895.1. Classification (NCBI taxonomy): domain Eukaryota; kingdom Metazoa; phylum Mollusca; class Bivalvia; order Cardiida; family Cardiidae; genus Fragum; species Fragum sueziense. The sequence goes on along the minus strand of OY804599.1, from coordinate 47,750,052 downwards.
AGAATTAATAATATCCTCGAGTACTTTATTTTGACGCATCACTATTACGACGCCATTTTTGTTTTGACCTCCCTTTCGATTAGACAACACCGAATTACTTCATTCTTGCGCACGTCTGTCAGTATATTCCAAGGAGATTCCTTGGCGAGAAAATGTTGAAAGTTAGGGATTTAGAAGTGTTATTTCAATTAAGTTTTATATGAAACACTAAAAAAACCCTATTTTTTCTTATGACCATTTTTCCAAATTCTTAAAATTGTTATTTTTGCTAAATTTATGAAAATGAAAAGCAGACCAGCGAACACCAGCAATATTGTTATTTTTAAAAAGTCATGTTGCAGTCATATGCAATGTAATGTGATTTCATTATGACTATTTCACTGTTTAGTAAGATGTATACGTTATCCCCATTTTGTGTGATTGACAGAATAGCCTTTAACAATAATGTTGTTTTGAAATGCTTACTCATGCTATTTTTTCTTTGTTTTCTTTAAAAAAATCTCAATGCAAGTGTAGGGATTTCTCTCCTACGTCAATGACAACAGTTTGGTCACCAATAAAGCCTCGAAAGTAAAGCCATCCCGAAATTTTGTATCTAAGGGTTGGTTCTAGAATTCCATACTGCTGTGTAGTGGTTCTAATAGAGGCCCCTTTATCCTGCATAGTTGATAAGCACATCTTTACTAATTCATTATAAATTGTTTTCACATATGTCATTTCCTAATATGATTTACTGGTTTCTCAGAGTGGAAAGAGAGTCGTACTTTCGTTTTTGTAAAGCAAAATGCAGAAACCAATCAAATGCGTCGTTTCTCTGTACTCTCACTTCCGCCATATTGGAACCCACCACCCGATATTTTTGAGATTTTTCATTTCAAAAAAGTTTTTAGTGATATCAAAAAGTTTCTGAAAGATAAATGAATGAATAACCTTTATTTTGCAAAGGTAAACAAATGTTTTTCATTTGTTCTTGATTTCTTAATTATTGATTGTTTCTTAGATGCGTCGGAACTAAGTACACTAGGATATTATTTAAAAAAAACTGTGCTGTTGGTACACAATTGAAATTTCAAATAAATTTGATTCTGTTTCTACTGGGTATCAAGTTATCAACAACAAAAAGTTTGATTTGGAAATAACATGATTTACATTGCTCTTCCTAATAGGGCCTTAAAATACATTTTACATTACTTTGAAATAACTATGATTATCAAAATCTGTATTGAACTTTGAAGTTGACAAATGAAATATCAAATTTTGAAAGCTAATGTACTTTTCCACGAAAGTGATAGCTTATTTATCTTTTCACTGACAAAATCCCTACACATTGGTAACTTTTACATCTCATATCAGCGATGACGGCCTCCATTTGTGAGTTTTTCTTGTAGCTGTCAAGCGAAATACTGCATCTTACCCCACCCACCTTGGTCTACTTGGTTGGAACTAATATGAACGAATGGTTTCGTTTTCAAATACTATTTAGTGTACATAATTTAGCTTTTATTTAGTTAAAACAGTGTAATATTAATAAATTTCTCGCCATAAAATCGAAATAAAGAGTGATCGAAGGCGAAATGACAGGTCACAGGTCGGATGCTCCGATGATTACAGGTAATTTCGGTAAAATACAATTTCGGTAAAATGAATTTATATAGTAATAAAATGGATGTTTCGGTAAAAAGGTAATTATAGTGTAATTATCACCTTGTCGATGGGGTTTATCGATTATTGATAAAGTATATGGAAATATTTATATATTTTTATTAAAAAATATATGTTTATCTCCAGGGTTGTGATCCAAATAGAAAATGAATTTAATCTATTAAAATACGAATATATATGTTATGTGCGACAAAGCGTTGCACCAATCAATCAATAAAGCATTAATTAACAATTAAAATATATGGACATTAATTGGACTCTGATTAACCATTGCCTGGAAATGATTTAATTGTGAACACTAATCAACAGCCGTGCAGGTCACCCCAACCTTGGCCTGTACAAGCTTGTCCAACTCCTGCGCGAAGAGTCATAGACCCTGGACCTTCAGATTCGTCTGGTTTCGGACAATTTATTGTCCAAGATCAGACGAAAGAAATTCCAGAAGGTCCACGGTAAATTAGAAGATGCGTGGGACCGGTAAGAAGAAGACGAGTGAACCACATCACTCCTTCGCCTGATAGCCAACATCACCGGCCTGGCCCCTCTAACTACGCACAACATATTAGAAGAACAATGACATTCCAATACATGACATTTTAGTGTAAAACAGTGACAATCGTAAATATAGCATTAACATTTCATCTCATACAAAAAAGAAAAAAGTAGAATATGAAGAAGAAAATGAGCATTTATTTTCTTCTTCAAATTCACTTTTATCTCATATTTACAAACGAACATTAATTTTGTCGTCTGTAAAACAGTGACAATCGCAAATATAGCAATAACATAACAAGATTTTATCTCACGCTAAAAAGATAAAAGTAGAATATGAAGAAGAAAATGAGCATTCATTTTCTTCTTGAAATTCATTTTTGTCTTGTATTTTCAAACAAACATTAATTTTGTCGTCTGTATAACTTCTATTTGTTGTCTATACATTCTTTGATTATTCGGCTGTTGAGGAAAAGCATCTTGGACCTGAAATTAAAAAGAAGAGAGAAAAATAGATATTTAAACAAGCATCTAGAAAAAATTCAGTAGCCTACATATTAATATAACATCCATTGCTATAATTTCGCCCAAAATGTTTTTCCTCATCAACCAATAACTTCATTAATCGTGTCACAAACATATCAAGTACGTATAACTGCTTCTGAAAAATATCGTGGAAAATTAAGAAAGTATTTCATCATTTACCACAACGTTTTCTATCCAATTAATTTCATTCACATCATCTGCAACACATTTTGTCGTTTGGTAAAGGGATATTAGATTTCTGTTTTTTCTTCAAATAGACTTCATCAAAACCTGAAAGAAAAAAAGATAAATATTTCATTTATTACATTAAATTTTCTTTTTGTTCCAAATGTCTGTAAATATATGTAAATAGATCTATATGTATTCATATTTTGTTGATTGATCAATAAATGAACATTCACTTTTATAAATAAGTGATGAATATAAGTTCAATTTCTTGTTTGTCCATCATTTACTCAAATAAATCACTTAATTTCATGTTTAATACAAACTGCCAAAAAATAATTAACTAGACTCGTGCCTCAATGCCGGCAAGGTGATAATTACTCTATAATTGCCTTTTTACCGAAACATCCATTTTTTTACTATATAAAATCATTTTATCGAAAATGTATTTTTCCGAAATTACCATCACCCGCTCCGATAAAGCGAACGCACGTTTCTTTCGATCAAAATCACTAATCAAGCACATTTACGGGAAAATCTAGACTAAAAACTTAAACGGATTTTCATTCGAAAACGTTTACAAAATACTCCTTTTCCCCTGCTGAGTCGAGTGTCGCGGCCATTTTTGAGCATTCAAAATAGATTTGAGAAAGCCCCTGAGCATGCTCAACTATTCGTGCTCAAATCACGTGATTTGAGCACGAAGTTGAATCTGAGAATTTTCGAGAAACCGTTCTCATCTTCCATACTCAAAATCATGGCCGATTTGAGCACGGTGCTCAGATTTGAGCATGAGATTTTACTTAAGTTTTTTCGAGAAACCGGGCCCTGGTAGACCTTTGTCTAAATTGTCTGTACAATATTGATTGGTCCATAAATGTGGGCGTGACAGGGCGGAGCTTATCAGACTTAGAGAAATAGCAAAATAATTCTTTAAAAATCAACCAGATGGCCAATCTTGACCAAACTTGGCTCAAATGTAGCTTTGGTAGACCGTCATCTAAATTGTCTGTACAATATTGATTGGTTTTAAAGAAATCACGAAATAATTCTTTAAAAATCAACCATATGGCAAATTTAGATATAATTTGGCATAAATGTTCCTTGGGCAGACTTTTAGCTAAATTTTTGTAAAATCATGTTTGGTCAATAAATGTGGGCGTGGCAGGGCGGGGCTTGTCAGACTTGGGAAATCACAAAATAATTCTTTAAAAATCTTCTCCTCTCAAACCATAGTGCCAATTTTGATCAAACTTGGCAGAGATGCTCTTTCGGTTGTGCTTCACTTAAATTGCGAATAAAACTTTGATTTGTCAATAAATGTTGTTTCGGCAGGGCCGGGCTTACCCGACTTGGAGAGATCACGAAATATTTTTTAATCAACCAATGGGTCAATTAAGTCCAAACTTTACAAAAATATTTTTGGTGGCCCCTTTACTTAAATGGCACAAGAAAAGTTTATGTGGGTTTACCATGGTAGGGCTTATCATACTTTGAGAAATCATAAAATAATTCTTTAAAATATCAACCATTGGGCTAGTTAAGACCAAAATTAATAGAAATGTTCCTTAGGTGGCCCTTTACTAAAATTGTACATGACATTTTGATTGCTCCATAAGTGTGGATGTGGTAGGGCGGGGTTATCGGACTTACAGATATTGCAAAATAATTCTTTTAAAGTCAACCATTTGGTAAATTCAGACCAAACTTTGTCAGAAAACAGGGTATGGCAGTCGGAGGTTTACAAGCAATCATTAGATAGCTCTTTTAATTAATTAGCCAGTGGAGCGATTCAGGCCCTCTTGGGCCTCTTGTTTTGTGTTAATCTTCACTTTAAAAAGTAGGTAAACACAGCGTTTCTTTGTTTAAGGGAGAATGCCCCAGTTTACTATTTCGTTTCCTAATAGATCTAATAGAATTTACTTATATTTTGTATTTTGATAGTACATCTTATTACCAATCAAAAACCGAAATAAAAATGAATGTTCATCGATCTTGTTTGAATTTTATAGTCAGCCGTATGACATACCCCTACAGCAAAAAAATGCACAATTTCTTGCACCTGTCAAAGGTCACTTAAATACTAAAAAATGATGTATAATAATCGTTTAATCCCGAAATGGGATTTAAAGTAACGTCTTACATGTAATAAGAACATAAAACCCAAAACATGTGCTGTTATAACCACGGTAGGTGACACACGTGACCTTTGGGAAGCGTTTACACTGAAAAAATCCACGGTGGATAATCACGTGATACAACATTTTCAGAAAAATCTTCAATAATTTCGTAAATAGGCCTACTTGACCGATTTGAATTCGGTTTGAAGCATAGAATGTGGACAGACGTCACGCCTTAGATGGGCGTGTTTGATTTTTGAAAAATCAACTAATAAAAATGTTATTGAAGATAAACCAAATTTTTGGTTTATCTTCAATAACCTTTTTATCAGTTGATTTTTCAAAAATCAAACACGTCCAGCTTATTCCTGGCATTTTCCCGCCTTCTCGGCTTCATACCGAATTCAAATTGGTCAAGTATTAAAAACGATATTGAAGATTATCGGAAATTCTGAGTCACGTGATTATACACCGTGAAATCGTCCGCTTCAAAGCATGTTATGTAGCATTTCTCAGCTGAATTTGACGAGATAAAGGGCATGGTATGCGCCTTTGAGAAGGTCATTCTCGGTTCTAACTCAATCTGCTCGAAATTCAGTGGTTTCTTCAAACATTCAAACGAAAGTGTTTTTCGGTGCAAAACGAAAATGGGAAGCGTGAAACTCACGTACACCTAAAAAACTTTCGATTGAATGTTTGAAAAAACCACTCGTCTCAGAGCACCATAAGGTACAACCGCGAATGACTCTCTCAAATGCGCGTTCGGTGCACTTTATCCCGTCAAAATCCGTAGAGTATAAGCTGAGAATTGAAACAAAACCTACTTTGAAGCGGACGAATTTTTCGGTGTAAACGCTTCTCAAAAATTTCGTGGGTTACTCACTGTGATAACTTGCATACCAAATTAAAGAAGAAAAATAGATCTAATTGAAAGTGTCCGCCGATGCGCGCTTAAATGAATCTAGAGTCAAACAATTTGTTCTCAAAATAGGTCATTTTACTCTAGTTCAAATGACACGATTTATGCGACAGAAAAGCGTAGAAGAGCCTAAATATATTCTTCAACATCTTACCTTTTTAGACAAAAATCTATTTTCTGCTTTTACTACGGGAGGTATTTTCAAATCTCTGTAATTTATGGGTAATTTACGTCTAAACACTATTCCTCTAAATATTTATGAATAAAATGTTGAAGACAGTGACTCAAGGCTTGGTTGAAAATGGCCCAATTATTAATTTTTAGAGAATTTTGTGATTTCTCTAAGTCCGATAAGCCCCACCCTAGTACCACGCCCATACTTGAAAGTATGACGTACTTTGAATACTTTTCACAATTTCGACAATTCTATTAAGACGATTGTAGTGTACAAAGAGAAGTTCCTTGTTTTCTCTACACCGTTAAAAATGTTTATATTACATGTATGAACGAAGTTTTTGGAAATGCAAGAGTAAAAAGTATAGTCCAAAAGGACCTACAACATTTGGGTTTCTCATGGGCTTCCTAAACACTCTTTTACCCCTTTCCCAAACCGCAAAAGCTTAGGGTGACCCAACCTGAAAGCTGTGACAGGTGACAAAATGAGTAAGATTATTTTTTTCTCCATCTTTTCCAAAATAAATCTATTCAGGACGTCAAAACCAGGTCTAACCAGGTTTTGTTCGGGAAAGGGTTCATCAGCCAAAAAATTGACTAAATCTACATGTTGCAAATGGATTGCAAAGATCAAATTGGTGTTCCATGTACGCCAAAAATAATGAGGAGAAAATAAAATGTACATGAAAATCAACATGATCAATAGTGCAGTATTCTTTTAATTAAAGGGACATTTCATTCCAATTTCAATTTTTTAAAGTATGTCTTGATGCCAAGATTGGTTATTCTAATGAGTAAAAATACTATTAGTTTTTTTAAGTTGTTGGCAATAAGCGAGAAATACGCATATATATGTGAGACATAATCGATAAATTGCATATAAATCCGAACTGTTGTCCACAACAATTTGTTCAATTCTAACACAAAAATATAAATTTCTCGTAAACGGCGCTATATTTTGGCTTGGAATTTTCAGAATTTTCATAAGGAAATATGCTCTTTCAGATAAAGATAAAAGTAAAATTTATGACAAAAAATTCTGAAATGTCACTTTAATGTCTTGAAAAGCTTTTTCGTCACGTACCAGAGGCATCATGATAATAATCGATCACTGGAAAGTTATGTTGGTGTTATAAGTATTGATTTTTTTTTCTTTTTTGAAATTCATTTTTCGTATGTTGTAAAAAATGTTATTATCAGAGGTAAAAAATGATACCAAATTGTTAGTATGTTGAAACCACTAGATCTGAAAATTCATATCTAGTGTAGCCTGGCTCCTAGGCCGTGAGAATATGTAGGCAGATATATTTAGGCCTATTCACAAAGGTACTTCACTCCTGCTGGAAAAAATCATTTACTCAAATTACTGCCCTTCTCGTTATAATCTCACGTGAGAGTATGATAGTGTGGTAAATTAGATGTACATTATTTGCGTATATTTTATTAAAAATCAGATCGGTCAGACTGCAGCCAGTCTATATCTAGTGCTTTAACCCTTTCCCAAACATGGAAACTTGATAGCTTTTGTAGATGACAAAGTTGGTGACAAGGAAATGATTTGTGTTCAATGAAGCGCAAAAATATTTACCCAAAGGTAGAAAATGCTGATTATGAAGCGCAGAAAATATTTACACAAAGGGAGAAAAAGCTGGATTCTTTTGCCTCAATCTTTACCAAAACCTTGTCTACTATGTACTTGAAAACCAGGTCTTGTTTGGGGAAGGGCTAAAATAATGTAGCCTAGCAATTGGTGTTTGGTAAAAATTGAAGGATATATTTAAGAAATAGAATAAGATCTAGTTCATCCTAATATGTAAAACTTCAGGTGTATAACTATTTCATTAAAAGTCCGATTTCAAAAATGTAGGCCTACGCAGTTTTGAGTTACTCAAGATTGTTAAATGACACCTGATATGTGATAGATTGTATGTTGAAAAGCGATAATATCGTGTTTCAGATTTTTTTTTTTTCAATGATTTTTCAATGATATTTGATTTAGTGAACAATGCTGGTAGTTTGGCTGGACTAAATCAGCGTGTGATAGAGGATCTCCTTTGTAAGGTTAAATATTGAATGACCCCGGCCGCTATCGGCGATAGAATTAGGTCCTTCATCTGAAATTGCTCTGTTGCGGATCCAGGATTTCTGTGGGAGGGGATCGAATATATTATACCCCTCGAACCCCCTCTGGATTCGCCGCTGTTGCTTTGTACGGGCATGTTATCACAGTAATTTAAGACGTTATCCTTCTAGTCCATTTGAAATTTTCGGAACCTTGCAATGTCGAGTACAATGAAGTTTTATTTTTTCTTTGCATTGTTTAGGTGTTCTAGAGCAGATCTAGCTTGGTTGCCAGAATGGCAACCTTGGGCAACTCCCGCAATTCGCAAAAATCCAAGATGGCCGCCAAATGCAGCTGGAAAAATCAACATTTTGTCAAATTGTCCAACAATGTTGCGAAAAATGTCTATTTTAGGGTTTTTGGGTATGCTGAATGCAAATCTGATGATAAATATAGCAAATGGATATCAGAAAAGTGCTAAATTAGAAATGGCTGCTGGTTGCCATCTTGAAAATCGCATTTTTTCTGCATTAGTTTTATACTGTCTTTAAATGGCACCTTTTCAGAATACTTGGTAAGCCAAATTTACTTAACTTCCCATTTCTTGACATTTTCATTTCTTCTTTTCTGTTTTATACCAACCTTGTATAAATACAGTTCAGAAATAGCAGCCAGACGCCTTGTTGAAAATAACTATTGGTTGAAATACTGGTACAAATTGCTGCAAAATTATATTTACATGTTATTAAATCTCTTTACTTACTTTAAACACATTTGGAGTAAATTTGGATATTACATATTTCCTTACTGTTCTCATATGAATGATAGTAACAGATATGGCAACCAGTTGCCATCTTGGCATAAAGAGCAATTTTTAAGAGAGTTGTTCAAAGTACGACATCAAATGCCTAAAAATGTGCTCTTTTTGCCAACAATGATAGATTATCAATTAACCTGTGTTAATTTCTTCATTTAAATGACTCTAAAAATTTTGCTAATAAGTGCACTTTGTGAAACATTCAAATAACATATTGTTAGGTGATGTTGTTGGGTATCGTTATCTAGGTTTGAAGTTTTTGCTTTGGAAAATCAAATTTTGATAACAACTGTATAATTATAGGACTTTGTTTATTCTAGACACATTAACTAGATGAATATATAGAATGTAATACATAGACTACAAGTTGCCATATTTATTGTTAAATGAAGGCCATGTCTGTGTTGTGGGCTTGAGATATGTCTGTATGTAACTGTGATTTTAATCATTTATGGCCACCAGTTACCATGTTGAAACTTTATTTCAGTTGTTGTTGCCGACTAAAGATATACATGTACATCTTTGACATTTTCAATATTTCAATTTCGGTACAGTTCTACTCATTTTATCTACATAATTACATAAATATAAATTCATGGATAATGTATAGAAATTAAAGGTGACTGTCATGCTAGAAGAAAATATATCATTAAAATTGTTCCAATATTAATCTTTATGAAATTATTTTCCTTGTGAATATCTTTAGGAGTCGTAATAGAATAATCATGATTGATGTGCTATTCAGTAAGTTCCTTTCGGAGCTGATCTTTTCAGCTTTCATACCTTTACAATTTAAAATGTATGAAGAAAACCCAAGTGATCATGGTAAACACTACAACCCTTTGAGTGCCATACATAATGTAATGCTTAGTCTTGTGATACCACAGTCATGAACGATTTAACGTTCAACAGGAAACAGTACAGTCCTGGTTGTATCTTCATGTAAGCAATGGTAGCCCTAGATAGCTCCAATAAATTGGAGTAGATGTGCATGTACATAATTGCGAGAAAGTTGTCCCATTTTCTTTCAACTTGTTTACCCAAATAACAAAACTAAAATAGTGCATGTTCTGTCAAGAATTATCATGAGCGCTTCACAGAGACCATTATAATTAGAAAGAATTATCTCGCCTTTTAAAAGTAAAAGTAAAATACACACAATACATTAAAGACAATGTTGGATTTTAGCATATGAATACTTCATTTTGAGAAATCAATGTAAATTGGGTATAAATGAAGTACGGTACATGCATTTCCTTTTTTAGACTTTCTGACAAAGCTATTCATTAAGATGGGTCCGTAAACAAGACTAAGAATCATTACCAATTTACATGATTTAATGAAAGAATTGTGTCTCATTCCCACAGTCTTAATTTGTTGTTGTTTTCTTCTTGCTGAAGTATGGTATATCTTATTCAAAAGAGTCATTAAGACTTATTGCTTGAAGACTGTAAGTATACACAATACATAGTTGGTGAACAAAATGGGCCTTAAACAATGAGATTATAGATTTAGATCAGTTCTGGCAATAACTGGAGTGACATTGTATGTGAAATGAATACACTGTTTAAATTCAAACATTGCTCCAAAAACATGGTGTCTGCCAAAAGAAAAATATTTTGGGTAAATTATTGAAAAGTTGTACGAACGAAATATTCTAATAAAATAATCTAATAATTTGATGAGATTTGAAAGGCAAAAATCATTTAGAGTCAGATGCAGAGAATGTAAAATCGTTCGATTTTAACCAAGTTGTAGCTTACTATTTCTGTTCTATTCCCAATAAATGTGAATGGACAACAATTACTATAAGGTAACCCGATACAAGGAAAAAATGGACAGGATTTCTCTGTGAATTTATGTAGATGTCTTGTAGGTACAGAAACATTTGCATACTCTTACATTAAAATAAACATGTTTGGTGATATCTTACCCAGGCTATCAAATGCTTGGTCGTTTCAACCTTCTTATTGTTGGTGTCTTTTTCATCTAGCAAAGTTTCTTGTACACAGTATAATCTTCAATTCCGACTATGAACTGGTAGTAACAGATTAATCAAACATGCTTTTTCGCAATTGTTTATTTTATTGTTCATTTCTATTAATCTAGTAAATTCTAATGGTGCGGAATGATCATATACATGTACGTGGTATCTACATCCAATGTTGACCATACATAATCATTCCTCTTAAGCTACACAGAATTCCAAAATGAGAGTTACTCATTTCTGCTTTATAAGCCAATGTTCAATTTTCGTTTTGGGTGATGTTTACATTCAAAATTTTGGTGTAGATCATGGGATCACTTCTTCAAAATTAGGAAGAAGCCATAGGAATTAAATATATTAATTAATGGTACTTTAACCCACACTGGCAACTTTTGTTTTACAATAGCCGTGTGCGATTTAGGCCGGTAGAGCTCTTCCAGAAGAGTATGGTTCCCGCATCTGATACACTACGTAGTAGAAAAAATACTACGTAGTGTATCAGAGGCGGGAACCAGACTAGCTCTTCTTCTTCCAGAAGACAACTTCTGGCCTAAATCGCACGCGGCTAATGTCAGAACTGTGTATACCATTACACAGAGGTGATGGTTTTCTTTTGAAATGATAATACTGTTTAAATCATATCATCTGTAACGGTTTCGAAAATGCTCAAAGACAGTCAGAATTATATAAATGTTTACAATAGAAAAGTATACAGTTTTGAAGAAATCTGGGATTTGTAAAATTGAAATACCACAATAAAGTACAAGGTAATTATTTTCCTTTGTAATATTTAATACTAGTATTAGCTGTTACTTTCAATATGCAAAATGGTGGCCATTTCCCAATTGCTAAACACTTAAGATAAATGTAAAATGCAAACGAATATCAAAATGAATTATTAAATGAATAGAGGGAATATGATACATAAATATCACATTTTAGCCGCATTTTCTACATGAAGAAATAAACAGTAAAAAGTGAATTACCGTAATTAAACTAATAAACGCCCGGGCGTTTATTAGAAACATGGTCAGTTGAAAAGTAAGAGGTGGGCGTTTATTAGAGGTATTCTAATTTCCTTCATCAAAATGTGCAAATCAGAAGTCAATTAATGGACTCCAATTTCAGCAAGTTGAATTTGGCAAAGTTTTGGTATACCGTATACCTTAAACGACAGCAAAATACATTTTTTCGATGAAATTCTCCCATTTCAAACAGTTTGAGGGATGGACATCCTCTTTTTCATAGCTTTTTAAAATGATCGTTCTTAATGACTTACAAAATCTCAATCCGGAATATGGGGATGGGCGTTTATTAGAATCACCCTTTTTATCTAAAATTGTGCTTGAAATAAGCAGATTTTCAGCCGAGATTTGGGGGATGGGCGTTTATTATAATATGGGCGTTTATTAGAATAATTACGGTAAGCCAGCTATCATGTTCAATATGACGTATGGCGGCCATGCCGGAATTTCATGTACACCAGATAAATCAAAATGTGAATTTAAGAAATAAAATAGATTTACCTCATCAAGTTAGTCTTAATACATGAATTCTATGGGCCATGTAAAATTTGGGGAAAAGTGTGATTTTCAAGATGGCGTCCGGCAGCCATCTCTATTTTAGCATATTTGTGTTATCCAAATGTTACATTTATCAACGGATTTGGATTCAGCACAACAAAGAACTCCTAAAAAGGCATTTTTTGCATCAACTTAGGACAATTTGACAAAAAGTTGATTTTTCCAGTTGCATTTGGCGGCCATCTTGGATTTTCGCGAATTGTGGGAGTTGCCCAAGGTTGCCATTCTGGCAACCAAGCTAGATCTGCTCTAGAGCACCTTTACGATGCAAAGAAAAAATAAAACTTCATTGTACTCGACATTGCAAGGTTGTCATATAGGGCATATAGCAGAGTCAAATGGACTATTCGGTAGTGACTCTAACCGAGATAGCTAAGAGGTAACCGTTGCTTAATTAAGCTATGTACTGTTCGCACTGGCTCCACCTCTGAAAATGCTGATGACGATGTGAACTGCATATCTACCAACTTTCATGCTTTCTTCATTTTCTGAGCAATTTTTACACCAATCGCCTTGACTAAGCCCTTTGCAGAGATGATAGAGGTCTATGCGAAGAGCAACGAACGATTGAACTCTACAGGGAGAATGACACGAAGGCAATTTCAATGTTATGGTTGAAGTACATGTAGGCTATATGAGCATTGCCAGGGCAACAGACTGATATGGCGAATACATTTTGTGCAAAGAGGAAAGAGGTACTCTCTTAAAGCTGGAGGGTAACAGATGGTCTAAATTTTGCAAAAAATGAATTTTTTTGAAAAAATATGCAAAACTTTTGTGTTGGGCACCTCAGATTGGTTAATAATATGCGATTCAGACAGAGATTGAGCCGAAATTATAAGAGAGATAGCCGAATTTAGGGAGAATCCAAACCCAAATTCAACTCCGTCACAGATGCGGTTGAATTTATTTTCTAACTATCACGCATGCGCATACACCGCAGACCAAGATTCAAACGAGATTCATACTTGAATTTCATATGACGTCATCATGTATGTTGTGACGTCATTTAAGAAAGTCGCGTGTCCTACTGTTTTTTACCTTATTTCGACATCGCTTCACGAATTTGGTATCAAATTGCGAAAAAATGAGTCGTTGCTTCAATATTTTGTCGTAATCATTTAATCAGGTCATTTAAAGCTTAAAAAGTGTACGTTTCGTTTGTTTTTGACAAATTTTGGGTCCAAATCTGGGAAAAACAGCTTTAAACTCCACTGAAACGTTTATTTTTTAAACCTAGGTATAGTCTTTAAATATTGACCTGAACCCGATGAATATACAATGAGTAATTGTGACGCGGAATAATCAATACTCACCAGCAATCATACAATGTCGATAGTTTCCATAAGCATTGTGACTTTGTGTTCTGCACATGTATGCTTCTCGTGTCAAAATATGTCGGAGAGTGATTATTCCGCATCACGATTTCTCATCGCATATTCAACAGGTTCAGGTCAATATTTATGGAGTATAGCAACCGTAGGAGAGCAGCATTGAGTCCAATCGGACTGTTCGTAGGAACTGCCGCACAGGCTGACATTGATGCACGGCTGTCTCAAATTATAATAATGTATTATATATATACATTTTTTTTCAATTTTGGCCATTCTGAGAAAAAATGTGAAAATAGACCCTTTGATACCACCATTCGCAAATTTCTTGTTTTATTTCAGGGGACCCGGAATCCCGTAACCCATTACTCAGACGACAGTTCTAAAATGTAGACTCTTCCATATTCAGAGGCGACAATTTCAAGCGATTGAATTTTTACATTTTTTTGGTCTCGCTTGGTATAAATCATTGTGTGAAATGAAGAAATTGCTTGTCACAATTGAAGTAATTTGCTTGTCACAAGCAATTTCTTCGTTTTCCACAATGTTGTCAAGAAATCTGATCTTTGGGGCGTAAAAAGCGGCAGTGCTACTCAACCTAACACATTGGGTTTCAATATTACAAAATTCCTGGCTACGCGCATGTAACGGATCCTTTTTCCATATTCCGGATAAATTCTGTGTTATTGCGAAGATTCCATGTACTATAGGACCTATTACCAGATGGCAAACTTTTAGACCTGTCTAAATTCAAAGACGAAATTCACAGACGACAATTTCAAGTGAATGAAATTTAGAATTCTATGGTTTGTGTGTGTGTGTGTCTGTGGGGGGGAGGTAGAAAATATTGTGGGAAGTGAAGAAATTACTTGATACAAGCAATTTCCTCATTTTCCATAAAGATCTCCTATGCATTTTTTTCTTTTGGATCAAAAAGAGTCAAAGTGTGGTTTTAGAGCAAAGGAAAGAACTGTGATAGATACAAAATAACAATGATCAACAAAATGCAATTCATCTTCAGAAATTGAAAGACTTTTCTTTTATTTATCTACATAAACATATAAATATATTGCGACAATTCCCTGCTTGTCCAGACCTTTACCCTCCCCCTTTACCTGAATACCATTGCCTCTTTCCAACCCCCTTCTTCTTCATTTTAGGTTGCCGACCCCTACAAAGTCCCCACCGTGTCTCCTACTCATGTCCCATAAACCCCTACCCTCTACCTTAAAGCCCGGTCAAATACGTTTCCACGTCCACATCATTTCAATATTACGTCCAATATTATAGTTACACTTGTACCCTGTTTAAGACGTGCTCCGGCTGCGATGTGGACGTGAAATCGTGTATGTGACCAGGCCTTTAGGCTAAACTATCGTCGCTGCCACAATAACCATATTATTTCCCCTTATCTACTCCATCCCTCTGAGATCCCAGACCCTAGCCCTTCCCAAGACCCATCGATTATCACCATCCATTCCCTATAAATATACCGTCCCGTAACCCACCCCAGCTCTAATACTATATCACCAAGACCCTCTACCCCCTCCCCTCCCCGAGGCCCTAACCCTTTACCCCTTCTCTCCCCTCCCCATCCCCTCTCCCTTCCCCTCCCCGATATCACAACCCCTTACCCCCTCTCTCCCCTCGCCACCCCTTCCCCTCCCCGATACCCCAACCCCTTACCCCCTCTCTCCCCTCCCCACCCCCTCTTCCCCGACCCCCTCAAACTTCATGACCCTACTCTGTGGTCCATAACTCAGATCCCTCGCCTTCTCTCTGATTTTGTTTAAACACTCTTCCCTCCTGAGTTTAGCTGTTCTCATCTTTCTCTCGTACTCCTCCAAGATTTCGTCCATGAATAGTTCGTCTTCGTCAGTGAGTTTTAGCTGCAGAATAAAATCAAAGTGCTGAGAGCACTGTAATTGGACGTCTCTGATTGATTGAGCGGGATTGTACATGAACGAAAGATATTTTATTCATTCTTCTGTGTTTAATTCTATAAGATCGGTTTCGGACATACGAAATCGGCTTTAATACCAGAAAACCCTTCTCAGGCTTCAAATTGATTTGATTGCCGTTTCAAGACAACTGATTTGTCGCTATGAATAATCACTATTAATTTGATTACCACATTCAATTAAGGCCATGCGATAAGCACTTTTGTCTTCTTGTTTCGGTTTACTATGAGTATTGTCGTCAGTTATACTTTTCATTGATTTTATAAAGTACGCTACAAAGCAATTCAAAATGTAAGCCAACGCGCTACATAAATGAAAGCCGCGATAGCTCACTTAGCAGAGCACTCGCCTTGTACTCTTTACACATGTCATATCCGGAAGGCCCTGGGTTCGAATTCTACTCATACATTGTTCTTTTTAATCATCTTTTTTTATACGCCGCCGGAGGTGGACGTATATTGGTGTCATCTTCTCCGTCTGTCCGTCCGTCCATCCGTCCGTCCATCCGTCCGTCCATCCGTCCGTCCGTACGTCCGTCCACTTTTCTTGTCAACGCAACTCCTCTAAGTTTCTGGCTGGATCTTCTTGAAACTTGGTCAATGTTATCACCTCAATTGGTAGATGTGCATGAAGGAAGGATTTTATGGCTCGTTGATTTTTGCCAGAGTTATGTCCCTTAAAAACTTAGTCTCTGGGGCTTATTGAAATTGCAGCCTTGTCAACGCAACTCCTCCTAAGTTTCTAGCTGGATCTTAATGAAACTTGGTCAATGTTATCATCTCAATTGGTAGATGTGCATGAAGGAAGGATTTTATGGTTCGTTGATTTTTGCCTGAGTTATGCCCCTTAAAAATTTAGTCTCTTGTGCTTATTGAAATTGCAGCCTTGTCAACACAACTCCTCCTAAGTTTCTGGCTAGATCTTAATGAAACTTGGTCAATGTTATCACCTCAATTGGTAGATGTGCATGAAGGAAGAATTTTATGGTTCATTGATTTTTGCCAGAGTTATGCCCCCTTAAAACTTAGTCTTTGGGGCTTATTGAAATTGCAGCCTTGTCAACGCAACTCCTCCTACGTTTATGGCTGGATATTAATGACACTTGGTCAATCACCTCAATTGGTAGATTTGTATGAAGGAAGGATTTTATGGTTCATTGATTTTTTCTAGAGTTATGCCCCCTTAAAACTTAGTCTCTGGGGCTGATTGAAATTGCAGCCTTGTCAACACAACTTCTTCTAAGATTCTGACTGTATCCTTATGAAACTTGGTGGATGTTATTGCCTTAATTGGTAGATGTGCATGAAGTAAGGATTTTATGGTTCATTGATTTTTGCCTTAGTTATGCCCCCTTCAATCTTAGTCTCTAGGGCTTAATGATATTTCAGTCTCGTGAACGCAATTCCTTCCAGGTTTTTGACTGGATATTTATAAAAACCTTTTTGTGAACACAACTTTTTACAGGTTTTTGTGTGAATATTTATAAATCCTTGTCAATGTCATTTTTTGTCTCAAGTTTTATAAGTGGCGGCGTATATTGTGACCATGGCACTCTTGTTCGACTTCTATCTCCACCATCGTTGGCTAAAAAACGACCGCAGTGATTTAGAATCGATCTTGACACAAATTCAACGAAATAAAGTAATGAAACGCCGATCATTTACATACAATTCCGCTCAATCAATGAGAGGCGTCTAAATATAGGGCTCCAAGCACTTTGATTTTTATTCCTGTTTAGAGTAAATAAAGAAAAAAACACGGTAGCAGTTTTCCCTGGTTGTGGTTACAAAACAAATTCAATACATACTTTTCCTGAAACAAAATACCAGATGAATTGGAGCACCTAACCATGGATTCGTCATACAAGTACTACCGCAGCATCCTTACATCTACAGATGTGCATAAAAAGAAGAAATTGGGAACGTGCCGTCGGGAAAATGGCAGTGGAGTACAATAAGCAATTTAAATCTTCATATCATTATCAACGAAAATTTGAGAATAGCAATGTCCCTATCTGTAAACATATTCATACGATCATCCAGGTACCATCTGTTGCAGACCCATTGCTTCATCTTCTTAGCTCAATACACGTAAACGGGTCTCTTAAACGAAATAAATACAGATCGCTGTCACTTAGTCTTATACTAGTAATAATCATTGTTGTCATGATCATCGATCAGTATGTAAATAGGTCATGATACTGTCGAATATCAGTGATACAGATGCTGGAGAAAAAAAACTCGTAAGAGCAACTATTTTTCTGAATAGGTGGATTTCACTAGTGTCTCATCTGAGGCTGTTCAGATGGAACCCCAATTTGTCATCGAGTCGAACCCGAGTTGCGAAATGAACTCACTCCCCGATAATCAATTTCAAAACCCTGGTTCCAAAGTACGTCTCGTGGAAACCCCGTTCCTTTAAATATGTCAAAGACTTAAACAACAATGATCAAAGAAAAGGAACCTATCATACACAATACGTGCATTAAATTGGGTAATCATTCTAAAATGTGTGTTTTCAGTAAACACATCAAGAAAAACAAACGTTTTACAGAAGAAATAATCCGAACTGGTTTTGAACCAACGGCGTTCTAAATTTCAAACTGAAAAAAAGGTTGCGAGGTTAATCCTTTCCCGTTTGAGCTTTCGCTGCTGATGATGATATAGGGTGTCTGTTTACATTGTGACCATAGTGTATGCATGTATCGCTTTCTAAAGATCTTACCCTTTACACAATAAATATTACGAAAGTCAAAAAAACTACAAGAAAATGATTAAATCGAAAAAAGATCGTAAAGTTGGTTAGGACGTGGCATGAATTGAATCGGCCAATGAATCTTATAGTATTTGTTAGAGAACACATAGAAAGTAGGAAAAGATACGACAGTTTTCCTGTATGGTCGCAAAATCTATTTTGAATTTTGGTCAACTGGCAATTGAGTCTGAGAAAGGGTTTTTTGGTAATGAAAACCCATTTCGCCTGTCCAAAAGTGGTTATAAGAATTGTACGTCCTTTCGGACGTCCAATTAAAAATCGTTTAATCCAAGATTCATTTGGAATTTATTTGAAGTAGGCCTACAGAAGGATTTTTAATATTATTATTTGAATAGGCTATAACATGACAATGAAATTCTGAGTCTTCAAAGGAAACATGCTCCCTACATTTTGCTCTACAATTGCCCAGACTGTATTTAAAGTGACATTTCACATTTATTTCATTTTTCAAAAGTATGTCTTGATGCAAAGATTGTTTATTCTAATGCATTGAAGTGCTATCAGTTTTTTTAAGTTGTTATTTATAAGCGAAAAATACGCCTTTACATTTTGGACAGAAATGACAAATTCTATATAAATCTGAACTGTTGTCAAAAAAAATGTTTAATTTTAGCACAAAAATATATATTTCTCGTAAACGGTTCAATATTTTGGCTTGAAATTTTCAGAACTTTCATAAGAAAATTAAATGTGCTCTTTTATTTCAGATAGAATGAAAGTAATATTTATGTAAAAACAATTGTGAAATGTCACTTTGAAGGGGGAATAGCACTTAAAATTATGCAATTTTTTTCGAGAACTTCGTACAAAATAAATATGTATTATGAAAATATGGCCTTTAAATTACATCTATGCCAAATCTTAGCTTTCTATCTTGTGTATTGGCCAGGATGTCGACGGATTTAAAACCCCATATGTTCCATTATTGTAAATATTATCCCCGGGACAACAAATCATGGGGTTTTAAATCCGTCGACATCTAAGCCAATGCACAAGGTAGAAAGCTAAAATTTGGCATATATGCAATTTAAAGACCATAATTTAATAATATATATGAGTCAGGATCTGGAAAAAGGTCCCTTATAGCATTTGAGATTTTCATGTTTCAAGACAAGTGATACTATGTGACTAGGTGCAGTCTGACATGGATCCATGCTACTCTCATATGGTTGCTACAGACCATGATTAAGCATGGTTAATCAACAACATGGTTCCTGATCAGACTGTGCATATGCACAGGCTGATCTGGAACCATGTTGGGCTCCAAAGCCTTAAGGGACGTTTTTCCAGATCCTGGCTCATATTTATTTTTTTGTACGAAGTTCTCGGAAAATTTGCAATATGTTAAGTGTTATTCTGCCTTTAAAGAAGAGGACTTAAAATCCTATTCTTAATTCCAAAAGAGACATTTCATAGGTATGTTCTCATCACTTTTACTTTTATCTAAAAGGGCACATTTTCTTGTGAACATTTTCGGAATTTCGAGCCAAAATATTGCACAATTTACGAGGAATATATTTGTGACCCATCCCGCTAAAAGGTATCTTATGGAATATGTGGAAAATATCAACCCTACTCAGTCTGTGCGGACTGCGCAGACTGGCTACGGTCGATATTTTTCACCCAAAGGTAATTTTCTGAATACAGAATGCTTTCTCTATTTTACAATATTTTTATTTTTCTAATGCAACACCTGGCCCCGGTTTCTCGAAAGAATAAAAAAGTACGTTCTCATGCTCAAATCTGAGCACCGTGCTCAAATCGCACGAAATCCACGTGACCTTCAATCGAATACCCTTCAACGTTGGAGAGTATTCCTTTGAAGTTGAGCATGTTCTCATGAGTATGTGCTTAAGTTATTTCGAGAAACCGGGGCCTTGTTGACCTCTGCTGGGTCTGGTCCGTTTATCAAAATGTGGTTTCATGGACTTGAAACGTAAGGTCCCTTTTAGTGTTAAAGTTTCTATTTAAAATCTATTTTCACTTGCGTGTTCAACCGACTTTACACTTTAACCCACGATCACTGAGTCTCAAGTCGGCTGTTAACAGTCGGCGCCTTCGGCAGCCACAGCTCTTTGACTTTCAACTCTACCGTGTACCCATTTATACACCTGGAGCAACGTGGGGTAAGTTTTTTGCTCAGAAAAATTCCCGTGGCGCTGGCGGGATTTGAACCCAGGATCCCTCGATCCCAAAGCCCGCGTCCTACTATTAGACCACGGCGCCCCAGTAAATCCACGTGTCACATTTACTTCTTAAAAATGAATCGATTTTGGTAAACTACATGTATTTCAAATGTAAATGGAATTCGTCATTTTAGTTTCAACTTTAAAAGCATTTTTTGGATTATAAGCAACAATTTCAAAGAACTGGCAACATTTAAACTCATTAGAATAACCAATCTTGGCATCAAAACATACTTTTAAAAAGAAATCAAATGGGAATGTAATGTCTCTTTAACTCTTTCCCATTTGGCGAGAATCGGGGAGGTCCAATTTGACCGCTGCTGACGACGCCAAAATGGCAATGAATTTTGTGCTAAATATAGAATGTGCTTCTCGTTATGTTTTGATAAACCTTCGGCATTGTTATAAAATCCCGTAACTACGGCTTGTATCAAGCCGTAGTTTCGAGACTTTGTAGCAACACACACGAAATACTATTGTTTGTCCGAAGTTACGTCACGGTTAGCCCAATAAAATCGTTCCCTATTGGTATTTATACAGATAGGGCTGGGGCATGATGTAGCCTAGAATTGCTTGAGGCAAAGGAGATTTTTTGTTTCCTTATTAATTTTTCCTACGCATTTTCTACTAGGAACGTCAAAACCAGGCAATGTTCGGGAAATGACTAAAGATAAAAACTCATCTGGTTTAATATTCTTTATTAAAAAAAAAAGATGTGCCTTATTCAGTCTGATCAGGACCCATGCTACAATCTTATTGTTGCTACTGGTCATCACGAAGCTATTACAGAACAAAACAGATCTTGATCAGACTGTGTGTTTACGCAGTATGATCTGGGTCCATGTTAGTCGGATATGCCATAGAAACCATTTGAACTCCCAGATAATTTGTTAATTTAAGCATGCAGACATTGTACAAAGTTGCTACTTTTCATCCAAAAACTCGTGACTGCAGCTTGAAAACAATCTGTAGGTACAATGTACGATGTTTTTTATAAGAAAAACTGCGAAATAATAGGGAACGATTTTATCCAGTTAACCGTGACGTCATTTCGGACAAACAATATTATCATCCGTATGTGTTGTTATATAATCTCGTAACTACGGCTTGCTTCAAGCCGCAGTTACGAGATTTTATAACCAAAAACCGACGCTTCGTCAATACACAACGATAAAGTCAGTGTATTTTAGCACAAAATTCCTTGCCATTCACCCACCTCTTCCATTCTGCTCTTTCCCATCCTAGAGGCTGCTCTGGAGGCCATCCTGGAGGCCAATCTTTGAGGCATTTGCTTGACTTTTAGATTGTCGATAACTTCAAATTTTACTGGGGTCTTCACTGTTCATAAAAGAAAATAAAGATAGTTGTGCATATTATTATAAAAATTAAAGTGTATGTAGCGTTATATATATACTCAGCAAAAAAGCTAACGCATCACTTTTTAAAATTGCATAACTTCTTTATTGTCAAAGATTTTGATTTATAATTTGGCAAATATTTATCCCACAAGTTTTTGCACTCATTCATAAAACTATTTCTAAGTTTTCTTTCTTATGTGACCGCGTCATACCAACGGGGGTCAAAACAGTTTTTCGGCTCCTGTAACTTGTGATCTTTTTCAATCATTTTTGTTTGAATTGATTTTGAAAGCTTGTTTATTGTGAAATTAAAGTCTGAAAAAATCAATTTTCTATCTAACATAACAAGGGCTGTTCCGGGACAACGTAGCTCGCATAGAGGCACCTTTTTGAAAGAAAATGTCAATTTTTCAAGGTCAAGGTCACAAGGTCAAATTTCATAGTGTCAGATGAAAGGTCTTGTTGGGGCCTGTCTATGTGTGAAATATCAAGACTGCATCTTATACAGTTCATAAGATATAGACCGATACGTTGTGTCTATGTAACCTATGTCGCCGTCGACGCCATCAATGACACCAACGGCACTAGTGATGTAACAATGTCTCTGTGGGAATATATTACGCCCATAAAAATGTTAAAGCCGTCGGTTTATTTTTTGAAGGGTAACTTTTATAAAAAGACACTCTTTCAGCCAATGCAAAAGGTTTGAAAGTTATGCGTGAATTTTCCATTTTAATCAAATTTCAGACTTTATGAATTTTAGAATTAAGGGTGTCCTTATTAAAAGTTCAATATTTTACAAGATACTGTAACATTTACTGTGAAATTTCATAGATCTCTTATCAAATGGTGGTAGTCAGCATGTGCAAATTTTGAAGGTATTCTGTAGATTCGTTAAAAAAATATTAACAAAGATCTGAGTGATGCGTTAGCAGTTTTGCCGAGTATATATGCTAAACTTTAACCCTTTATTCTTAACTAAGCCCCCCCCCCTTCCCCCCCCCCCCCCCCCCCTGGCATTGACAATCAATGGAAGGTATTGACGGTAACGAAGAAACTACTGATTATCAACATGTTCTCTCATTTCCTCAATGATTTCCACGCAGCGGTTTTCTGTATCATTGAGCGTTGTGTAAATTATGCCAAAATAACTATGGTTTTCGAAATCGCCCCACCTGTAAATGGTAGGCTAGTTAGGCAATACAATACGATATATAGATAGATAGGTTGCTTTCGTAAAGGATACACCGGTCAACTGACAAAACAACCAAGCAGGAATTTAGAAAATAGAAACAACAAAAATATCTTTACCTTTTCCCGGTGGTTCGTCTTCTTCCAAGACAAACGTATTCACGGACGTAAATTCTACGTCAGACATTGAGAGATTCTCCAGCATTTTTAATTCTTCCTCTGATCTCAGACTTGTGCTGGATAGTGACGCTGACGTCAAACTCAGGACATCTGAGACGTTACGTTTCCTTGGTAAACAATTTCCCATTCTTTATTCAATTTTAACTTGATTCGTAAATGGATTTTTGAAACAATATTTTAAGGCGCGCTCTATCGTGAATCAACATACACAGTCGTTATGATACAACGTAGCAACTACGTTTGATGACGTCACGACGTCAGTTTAGACGTCAACATCGGGAAATTTCGGCGATATCTAAATCGGTCTTTTTCGTAAATAGTGAAAAGTTGTTATTTCTGAAAGATGTTGTTGTACAGGACAAATTTAGGTGACCCCTAATTTAGACGTAGACCTAGGCCATATTTATAAATTTAAGACGTTACAAAAATAGATAAAGGATGAAAATGCATATGGCACGAATTTTCTCCTTTCGTCTCAGTACTTTATGCGCTGTGTTGTCACTGTGCATACCCCCACCCCACTCGCAGTTTATTGTTTGCAACATATCTTTCAATTTGGTCCACCATGACATTAAATGGGAAAAGCATATATAGCATTCCCTCCCACTCTCCCGTTCTTCCTTTCTTTGATCTTTGGTGTTGAAGCTCGGGTTTCATGTCATCTATCGCGTATCAGTACACATTTAGTAAATAAACGATTTCGAATTATATTTTGCATTTTGAAAAGCCATATCGGTTCGTCATAATCTAGATCTACATATTTTGTTCGATTTAATCAAGAGTACGATTTCGGTATGAAACGAACAAACCATAATCCGCCATTGGAAAACTAAAGGACGATGGCAGCTCGAAGGTTGGCGAGTTATCGCCGAATTGGCATGGTAATAAAGAAAACCGTGGTTGAAGGACATCCAGTTGTGAAAGTTAAATGTCACGGAATGAAACTCAATCCACATTTTCTCATGGTAAGTCATGGACAAGGGTGACAAGTATACAATTTTCAATTCGAACCAATAATCTTTCGTACCAATTCTGTCATTTCGGCATTGATCAATTAAGGGTCCCTTAATTTAATTACCTTCCAATTCTATGAAGCTTCCTATACTGTACTGGGTTAATTATGCAAGGTAAAACAGGGGTTTCGTTTGCCAAAATTTGGGGCCGTTATTGGGCCGCCCCATTCCCAATGGCAGAAAGTATTTCTTTCCCAGGGTCCAAGAAATGTCAAATTTTGCACTCGTCCTGGAGGACGAGTAACTTACAAAAACCACTCGTCCTGCCCATGCCTTTACACGTCCTACAAAGGATTCGCCGGGTTTACTCTAATCTGGTCCATTCCCAAACATTCCAAATATTTCATGGCGCTGTGCATCGCCCCCGCCTTGAAAAAAGGAACGAATATCTTTTCCTGGCATGATTTTTGACAGCTAACAAGACGAAGTTTATTAAATTGACGTCATCGAAAAGGAATGATAAATGCCGGTGACAAAGTCCGGCACCGTTTTATCAGACTGTCACTTCGTTTTTCATTAATATGCAAAAAATATAACAGATAAACAAGTGATTTAGTATAGTCTGGGGACAAATACATTATAATTTGCCGTTTATAAAAAAAAATGGCGTTACTTAGATTCTGAAGCTGTTATTTAAAAGTTGACAACTAAATTTGCGATACCGGATTAAATCACGCCAGACTTCCGGCATGATCGAAGAAAATAACAGAATGAAGAATAACTAAGGGATAGCTCTATTCAAGGCAGACGAAATTTACCGATAAAAGGTATTTTCGCATGAAGATTTTTTCTTCAATGGATGATCAAATGATTTTATTGTTTTCAGTTACAATTTTATATGAAAAATTAATTATTTCTTGCTGAAATTTTCACTCGTCCGGCAGGACGACCGTGACTAAATTTTTTACTCGTCCTTACCAATTTTCACTCGTAAATACGAGCGGACGAGTGGATTTCTTGGACCCTGTTTCCCCAATTCTTTAGTGAAAATTCCCAATGAGCACCCAGAATGCCCCATGTTAAGACCTCATCTTCATTTACAAACATTTTGAAGACAGTTTTAGAGTAGATTTTTAAGCAAGAGTATGTACAAATACATTTTACACCAATACAATCTAATTTGCACCTGAAACTGAGTGACAGTATGAATACAAACTTGTTTTAGTTTTTCCCAATTTAGGTTAAAACGCCGCTATTTTTCCCAATTTCACTGGCCCCTGGCCCCAATTGAAAATTGGTAGCAAGACCCATGTAAAACTAATCAACTAATCTCTGCTGCGGATCCAGGATTTCTGAAGGTGGGTTTAGACGGCATTTGTGCTAATAGGGGGGTTCGTCTTTCTAGTATCACACAATTTTGTATGTATTTCAGCATGAAGATGAAATTATTAGGCTACAGAGGGCCTGAGAGGGGGGTTCGTTTGAACCCCCATCCCCTGGATCCACCACTGAATCTTTAAAACAGATTGTAAATTGAAAACAGATGACCTAAGGTGCTAGGTCCTTGGTCATGGAGATTACTAATTTGTATTGCATATATCACTCTATGTATTCATCTGTACACGCTGTGAAAGCCTATTACTACTTAGATAAGAACCATAAAACCTATGCTAGTTTGTTGAGCATGCATTCTTGTAAAAATTATACACCTTGGCTTAAATATAATTTTAATATTTAGCTTTAAGTCATCTTTACATAATATTGTACTTATGTGAATGTCACTGTCGAACAGAACTGTCAAATTACATTCTCTCTTTACAGTATTTACCATCAAATAAAGAAAAGATCGCTGTTTATCCAAAAGTGGATGTTAAAGAAGGAGACATAGTTGTTATAAAAAATCTAGAATATAAACTGACACATCACATACGCTGTGAGGTAGAAAGACATTTTTATAAAATGGGAGAAACATACTGCCCTGTGACTAAGATGAGGTGTCGAGGAACAGAATACATAGACTCCGATTATTTATCTTCTGTCGCAGGAACACCGTTGGACTTTACTGAGAAGGCGAAACCAACAGAAGAAACTCAAGAATCTGATAGTGTGTTATGAAATCAGTTGTGAACAATGAACATGTCATTTAACCAATTACTAGACAGTGACGTTTTTTGACTCCCCTACAAGACATGGTTTTGGGAAAACATTGTGGAAAATGAAGAAATTGCGTGTCATAAGCGATTTCTTCATTTTCCACAATGTTTTTCAACTCAAAATTGAAAGATTTTTTAAATTAAAGTTTCATCAAATTAAAATTGTCATCTGCTACACCTTTCAAATTTGAACAATCCAACATTTTGCTGTCTGGTAATGAGTTAAAAGAAAAAGGGATATTTTAGTCAGAGCAGCAGACAAGGAAGGGATCAAGGCATTCTAAATTTGTTATTTCAATTTCATTAGAGCATATAAAAGGGGGAAAAGACATTCTAATGTTATTTCAATTCCAAACCATATGGTGAGGGTACTCATTTGAATCGTCTTAATTAGAGGATTCAAGTGAGTGCCCTCAACATAGGGTTTTATGAACATTAGCTGAGCCCCGATAGCTCAGTCGGGTACGTCGGGAGTCTGTCAATCTAGGGGTTACGAGTTCGAACCCCGGCTCGGCCAGTATCCATTCTGACATTTGACAAAAGTCATTTTTCTCTTACTGATGATTGTATTTCATCTATGTGAGAGAGCAGCTGGAGGCTCGGTGTGAAAATTGTAATGGTACCATACTGGTAAGAGGAATACAAGGAACCCACGGTAGGTGCTCCAGCCTCCAGCCGCCCTGATATGATCATAGCAGTTGAAAACGGTGTAAAACCCAAATAAAATCAAATTTATGAACATTAAATGAAATAGTGCTTTTTGAAAAGCTATTATCCCTGTTATCTGTAGCTTTGGGGTATTAACCCTTTCCCAAACAGCAAAAATCTAGGGTGATCCACTTCAAAAACTGCTACAAATGACAAATGGAAGTTATGCCACATAGAATTTGTGTAAAATATGACATAGAAAATATTAAGACAAAAGGAGAAAGTGCTTCTTTTGTTTCAATGTTTTCCCAAGCCTTTTCGGATAGGGACGGCAAAACCAGGTCTTGTTTGGGAAAGGGTTAAGTGCAAAATTATCTCAATTGCAGATCAATTCGTTATGTACACAGAGCCTCAAATAATGGGAGTAACAGCTTTTCAAAATGTTAAATAAAGTTTCATCAAACTGTTTATTTCAATGCCAAATCCTATTTTGTGGGGACTAATTTGAATTGATTAGACAATTCAATAATTACCGGGCCTAGGCTTACCCATTGACATAGGGTTTGATGTAGGATAAATGAGATAATGCATTTTGAAAAGTCAATTCCCAGTCTTGTCTCAAGCTCTGGGGACCTGTTGCACTTTGAGATCAACATGAAACCAGATCAGCCAGTGCTCTCTTTCTGTACCTACAAATGATGACCCTTTACCAAATGGCAATATATTAGACTTGTCCCAATCTAAAGATGTTGCAGACAAAAATTTAAAGTGAATGAAATTAATATTTTGGCCTTTTTGGTGTAGTAAACTTTGTGAGAAATGAAGAATTTGCTTGTCACAAGCAATTTCTTCATTTTCCACAATATTTTCCAAAATATATTTCTTGTAGGGCATAAAGAAATTATCATTATGTGGGAATGTTTATAATGAAGTTGTGAGAGAACAACATGAATTGGCTGATCCTGATCATATTTCATGTTTGTGCATGCTGATCTGGATCCAAGACTTGTGCTGTTTTCCCAAGCCTTTTCCGACAGGGACGTCAAAATCAGGTCTTGTTTTGGAAAGGGTTAACTGTATGGTTTCATTGGTTTGTAAAGCAATCATTTATACATCACTGATGGTGAACTCGTCCAAAGCAAGGGACGTTTTTTTCGAACAATGTATTCCGTCAGTGTTGTTATAAAAATATCGTAAATACAGCTTGATTGAAGCCATAGTTACGAGATTTTATAACAACTCCGACAGTTTGTCAATACAAAACGGTAAACCCGGTCTATAAACTCACATTTAAACGCAAAATATCTATACTTTGTTGTAGCGAAAATTACTTAAGTTCTTCACAGGTGTACATGTAATATGTATGATTGATCATTCTACAAACCAAATGATGTACTGAAATTTGCTGTTAAGCTTAGTAAAATTAATGGTATGAAATTTCTTTAATTTTGTCAATTAAAGATATTCTTAATATGGACCTAGTTCGTAAATTTGAGACTATAAACCACCTTTTTACTTAAAACAATTTTTGAATTTTCTTTTGAATTAATTTATATAACCTTTCTTTGTTAGAGAATGTTGGTCAAAGCAATATAGATTGAACATTTAATGGCTTGACCCTGAGAACTATAAACACACCAGGAATCATGTGGCACTTAATTTTCTAAATATTTCAAAAAATCTGTTAATATTATATTACTGATTTGAAAAAGGTTTGAAACAGAGAAAGTTGGAAAACACCAAGGATTTGCTGAATACAAAGTATTTTTTCACCCATTGCCACACAGTGACTGACTCTTTACAAGAAAATGGATTTAGAAAACATGGAAAATGAAAGAATTGCTTTTGACGAACAAAGTCTTCCTTTCCAACAATATTTAAATTTCATTCCCTTGAAATTGCCGTCTGCAACATCTTTTAATCAAGTGTAAAATTTTGCTGTCTGGGAATGGGTTAATCAATGCCTGGTGTTGAAATGTTATTGATGACCAACCAAATTTTTGTTTGGTTGTCAATAACTTTTTATCAGGTGCTTTTGCCACATCCAGCAAACCCCTAATGTACACTGCCTTCTGCTTCAAACCATTTTCAAATTGGTCTCTTATAAACAGAATTCATGTAATGTAAGACTTTCTGAATAGTTGTGTCACATGATAACCCATGGTGATATATATACTGAACAAAAGTGAAAACGCTACACTACAAGATTTCTTATTTCTGGAAAAGTTTCGAACTAATAGCATGAAATATATTTTGACGTTATTTCCCAGGCTTTCAGCAATCGTTTCGTCGAAATTACATTGCCTTGTCTTCTTTATTGCCAGAGTTATAGCCCGTAATGCGTTTAGAGCTAATTTCATCGAATGCCGCATATGCGCATGCGCAGAAAACGCTTCATTATTTTTTCGCAATTGGTCATACCTGGGTTGCCAGAAAAACACTTAAAATCTCACTTATCTCTTGCAGCAAGCTCTAAAATCTAGGTCTAATCTGCCAATTTTGCGAATTACCTCCCTTTGACATTAACAAATAGGGAATTTAAATTGGTTGGTATTCACAAAGTTATCATGGTTTTCGATTGGAATTTTTTGCAACATCATGCAGGCCTTACAGGGGATTTTTAAACCCTTTTTTCGACCTGGATTATTCCCAGATGTCCGTGCAATAGCGATTTCAATTTCCTATGGAGATTACATTGTAAAAGTTTCAAGCTTTAGAACATAATGAAAATGCTGCTTTGCAAGCATTATTTTCTAAAAGCTGAAACAATATTATGCAAGTTTCTTTACATTTCCTGGCTGGTAACTTGTCAGACTACCATTCCATGCAGTCCGACATGGTTTGCATTCTTCTGCATGGTTTTCTGAAGGTTTAAAATGTGTTAAATTTCCGTTCAAATTGTACACATGAAAAACGGACCCCTGTCACATTTAAAGGGTCTGTTTTTCATCCCCGTAATTAAGATCCTTAAAACCTTAAGTGCATGGCACAACAAAGTGAATGAACAATGCGAAACACTTTCATTTGAATTTTTTACTTGTTGTATTTAGAAGAAATATGGCAAGCAAAGTAGGTGTAGCGTTTTCACTTTTGTTCAGTATATTACAGCCAATCTCTTTATGTCGAACGTCCCTTAGCCGAAGTTCTCCCTACGTCGAAGTAATTTTCAAGCCCCGATTATTTTCCTCTTTATTTCTATATAAGGGTCGGAAAGTCTCGGGAGTTCTCGTTTTGAGTGACCCACTTCCGGGACTTCGCCGAAAATTTTGATATGCTATTCATATAGGCGATCACAACAAATGGGTAGAAAATCGGCCTTATTACTTATTTAGTATTCCAAACATGCAACGTGGAACGGGAAATGCATCGACAGATACAGGTATGGCAAAAATTTGCACACCGCAATGTTAAAAGAGCTAATATTACGGACCACTCTCTTGCACACGGTTCATTCATTACATTCACCTCTGTGGTTGCCTCAGAGAGTATTGCGTCATCATCTGCTAGATTACGTCACTTTCTATCACATCAAAATGGCAATAACAAATAATTTTTCTTTTCCGAAGTCCAAAATATATCATACTTCACGTTGCTTAAAATTTAATATCATTTTCCAACGATAATAATTTGATTTTTTTTAATTGATGTCATTCATTCAAATTTTCTGTACGTTTCATTCTGATAGGGAACGATTTTATCCAGCTAACCGTGGCGTATTTCGGACAAACAATTGTATTTCATAAGTGTTGTTATAAAGTCTCGCAACTACGACTTGATTCAAGCCATATATTCGATATTATATAACAACACCTACGATTTATCAAAACAAAACAGTAAACCTAGTCTATTTTTAGCACAAAATTCCTGCCATTGGTAAGGAGGCTTGAGAAAATAGTTCCATTTTATATGGGTAAATTCATCAGTTATAATAACTTTCAAATGTACCCAGAGTCATCAATTCTTTGTCCACTTTATTATGTTACACGTGAAACAGTTAAACAGTAATAATACACGTTTTCCTCGGTTTGACAAGATTCTTGTCATTCAGCCGCCCAGCCCGTTGCAGAGATGTATGGTGAGTGTAACGAACGACAACTCTGCTCGGAGATTGATTACGGACCTGTAAATCGAACCGCCCCCTATATCTTTCGTACATATTTATTTCGATCGTTCTTTGAGAGATATGCTTTGATTGATATTTTGAAAATATTGAATATGTGTACGGGACAAATGCTCATCAAGATATGGGGTTACCGAAAGTCTGCAAATGAAAAAAGGCTTGTTCCTAAGATTTGTTTTGTCAGGGTTGCTATATTCCGGACGTATATCAGCATTTCGGATATTCCAATTTGATACGAATGGGCTCTTACTACATGAATTATCATAATTTAAAGAATATGTTTATCTATTTGCTCAGTTTTGCATGACTCGTCGTTGTAAAACTGGGTAATTTGCAATGGCATAACAAGCTTCTGATTGGCTAAAATATTTTGTCTTTACATAAATACTCAGTTTTCCCGCGTTTCTTCACAGTATTGTCATCTCGGTCGCGCTTTTCGACATCAATTTAGAAATTTCAATTTAACTTTGAGGGGTCTATCTAGGCTGAAACCTCATAGTGTCAAAAGGGCAGAGCCTATTACCTTCGATATTCTTGCTAAGATTTATGATTCTTTAGATTGGAAAGATGATGATAATGTTGTGTATTGGTGCCTTTTTCTTTTTGCCTTTTTTTTGCTAGCAAGAAAATCTAATTTGGTACCTACAAATAGTAAGGATATTGAACAGGGTAAACTGTTAAAAACAAAAGATGTAGAATTAGTGCAGAATTTTTTGTTAGTGACATTCAATTTTTCAAAAACTATTCAGTTTGGTGAACGGGTAGTTATTAGCCCTTTGCTTCCGATGAAAGATAAATGCTTTTGCCCAGTAAACGCATTTTTGAGATTGAGATCTCTAAATTTTTGTCATCCATCGGGAGCTTTATTTGTTTTAAAGAATTCTAGATCACCGTGTCCAATCGTTACCGGTGGATGTGGTTTTCGTAACGCTGAAAGCGTGGTGTATAACGCCGGTTTGTGGTGCAAAACAGAGGCAGGACACCACCAAGGTGAGAAAATTGAAAAATTGAATCGATGAAGTTTTTTCTTTGGGAATGAGACTAGGCCGAGGCTCATCTCAAATGATTTCTTGACCCCTAGCAATGTCTGTTTTCTTCGAGAGAGTTGCAGTTTTCTCTATCATTCCGTGAATGTAAGGCATTTCAGGCGAAATCAACTCAGCTTGCCCGTAAAATATGAATTATATACAAGCATAACCAGTTATGAACCCCAAAAAAGCATGCACTTCGTACTTACACATGTATTGCACAAAATCACATTGAGGTTTGCACCCTCTGCATCTTACAGAAGCCATGGAAACGATTTTTACTTTAATTTACAAGTAACAATGGTGGATGTGGTCCACAAACCGGCGTTATACACCACGCTTTCAGCGTTACGAAAACCACATCCACCGGTAACGATTGGACACGGTGTAGATGTATTACTTATTATCAGTTTCAGAATAAGTTACGTAGTTGTATTCAAGCTATTGGTTTGAATCCACTTGATTTTTCTACTCATTTTTTTAGGCGTGGTTTTGCCACTTTAGCATTTCAGTCTGATATTCCTGCTGATTGCATTCAACTCTTAGGGGACTGGAAATCCGACTGTTATAAAAATTATGTAGAGCTCTCTTGGCGAGATAAATATGCAATTTTGGAGAAAATGTTGGATGATATTTGAATTCTTTGATTCAATTTATGCATGGAGGTTCAGGAAGAAACCACTGTTTATCCATGATATTGAATAGTTTTTTAGGGCAATTTCTATGATCTACTTTTGCAGAAATCAGAGTTCATATTTTGTCTGACTCAATTGCCAAACATGTGGACAATATTTGGTACACAAGGGTAATACCGTTTCCAGGGGTAAATGTAGCCCGCTTGACTCGTTGCATAGAAAAGAATCCCGAGCTGGTGAAATCTGAGTTTGTGTTATTACATGTGGGGACGAATGATGTCAATGCCTTGACCGTATCAGAACTTGTCTGTGGCTATGTTAATTTATTAGGCCAGATAAAGAAAATTAATCCTTCTGTGAAAATCATAATTTCTAGCATTTTACCTAGGCCTCTGGATTACAATAAGACTGGCAGCAAAATAGTTGCCATTAATGACGAATTGTGTAGGGTTTGTGAATTTGGTGTTTGTACGTTCATTTAAACAATTTTTATACGCCGCCGGAGGCGGACGTATATTGGCGTCATCTTCTCCGTCTGTCCGTCCGTCCATCCGTCCGTCCGTCCGTCCGTACGTACGTCCACTTTTCTTGTCAACGCAACTCCTCCTAAGTTTCTGGCTGGATCTTCTAGAAACTTGGTCAATGTTATCACCTCAATTGGTAGATGTGCATGAAGGAAGGATTTTATGGTTCGTTGATTTTTGCCTGAGTTATGCCCCTTAAAAACTTAGTCTCTGGGGCTTATTGAAATTGCAGCCTTGTCAACGCAACTCCTCCTAAGTTTCTGGCTGGATCTTCTTGAAACTTGGTCAATGTTATCACCTCAATTGGTAGATGTGCATGAAGGAAGGATTTTATGGTTCGTCGATTTTTGCCTGAGTTACGCCCCTTAAAAACTTAGTCTCTGGGGCTTATTGAAATTGCAGGCTTGTCAACGCAACTCCTCCTAAGTTTCTGGCTGGATCTTCTTGAAACTTGGTCAATGTTATCTCCTCAATTGGTAGATGTGCATGAAGGAAGGATTTTATGGTTCGTCGATTTTTGCCTGAGTTACGCCCCTTAAAAACTTAGTCTCTGGGGCTTATTGAAATTGCAGGCTTGTCAACGCAACTCCTCCTAAGTTTCTGGCTGGATCTTCTTGAAACTAGGTCAATGTTATCTCCTCAATTGGTAGATGTGCATGAAGGAAGGATTTTATGGTTCGTCGATTTTTGCCTGAGTTATGCCCCTTAAAAACTTAGTCTCTGGGGCTTATTGAAATTGCAGGCTTGTCAACACAACTCCTCCTAAGTTTCTGACTGGATCTTAATGAAACTTGGTGGATGTTATCACCTCAATTGGTAGATGTGCATGAAGGAAGGATTTTATGGTTCGTTGATTTTTGCCTGAGTTATGCCCCTTAAAAACTTAGTCTCTGGGGCTTATTGAAATTGCAGGCTTGTCAACACAACTCCTCCTAAGTTTCTGGCTGGATCTTAATGAAACTTGGTGGATGTTATCACCTCAATTGGTAGATGTGCATGAAGGAAGGATTTCATGGTTCATTGATTTTTGCCAGAATTATGCCCCCTTCAATCTTAGTCTCTGGGGCTTAATGATATTTCAGCCTCGTGAATGCAATTCCTTCCAGGTTTTTCACTGGATATTTATAAAAACCTTTTTGTGAACACAATTTTTTAAATGTTTTTCAGTGAATATTTATAAATCCTTGTCAATGTCATTTTTTTGTCTCAAGTTTTATAAGTGGCGGCGTATATTGTGACGATGGCACTCTTGTTTAGATTCGGTAAACTTGTCAGAGAATTTTTTGCAGTGAGGGACGGGGGGTTACATTTAAACCTGGAAGGCACTCGAATGTTAAGGTTATCCTTCATTAATACTATTTCACATTTGTTGAAAGTTTAATGTTTGTCACCATAGTGGGTTATGGTTATATGTGGGAGGGGTCCTCCTGACGGAAGGATCCCATTTCTATGGAGGTTATTCGAGTGGCAATAGGATCCCATATTGTGCTCGAATAGGGTTGGGAGGGGTTGTTCTTTTACTTAATTTGGTGACGGGTAGGGGCCCTTCGTAATGAAAGCATTTATTTCACTGGAGGCTTGATTAAGTGGCTATAGGATCCCATATAGTACTTGATCAGGTTTGGGTTTTTCTGTCATTTGTATTTGTTATGTGTATATTTATGGTTTGGCATTTCTGCTTGTGCTGGGCTTGGTGTTGAGGGCTTAGTTTGGCGGTTGGACAATTAGCCAGCATCTCACTGTATTTCATTTGTATATTAGGTCATGGCATTCTTTTTAAAGATTCATGTTGTAACAGTGAGATGTTGGCTCATTGGCCATTTGATTTAGATCGCATGGTAATTTATTTTCATGACTCTACGTTTTGCTTACAGATCTTGTCATCTGCTTCGCCTCTATAGATCTGAGAGTTTATTATATATTTCTTTAGTCGACTGAGTAGCACCTGAATAAAATCATCATCTAAAGTTATTTAAGGCTTGTTGTCTGATTGCTAATTTGCTCAGTTTTGCATGACTCGTCGTTGTAAAACTGGGTAATTTGCAATGGCATAACAAGCTTCTGATTGGCTAAAATATTTTGTCTTTACATAAATACTCAGTTTTCCCGCGTTTCTTCACAGTATTGTCATCTCGGTCGCGCTTTTCGACATCAATTTAGAAATTTCAACCCTCCCACCCAGTCCCAGTTTATTATGCATTTGATTCTTAATGTTTTTATTAAGTTATTGATAAGAAGAGAATGGCTTACTTTGAAAGGTCGTAATTCATTTCATTGAAGGTATTGCTATTTCTCTTCTTCTTATAGAGTCAAATTCCTTTCTGATGAGTGTTGCTTTAATTTATGCATCTCTGAGTTGCGGTTGGACAATTAGCCAGCATCTCACTGTATTTCATTTGTATATTAGGTCATGGCATTCTTTTTAAGTCGCTTAGCGCTCGCGCTGCGACTTTTTGGGGCCGTACGAGTTTTTCTGGACAGGTCAAATAAGGACAAAGACGGACCTCTTAACTTCTTCTGTATTTCTGTTTTTAGACAAAGTAGATCTCTGATTTCTTGTCCACACTTTGATTTAATATTGAAATTCGACTTTCTACAATTTCTAAACTGACATGCCAAATAATCATTGTAAAACGAGGAAATTATACGTTTTATGTAGAACTACTTTTTTGGCGGAGAAAATTTATCGCGCGCAATAATTCCGTTTTCTGAGGTATATTGGTCTAAGGGAAATAACCAGGTTTAAATTAGACAGTTTCATGAAAGAGTTACTTCCCTTAGATAGTGTAATATTCAGAATGTGGGGGAAATAGACATCGACTTTATGACTCGGCGACAATAAACATACGACAACGACGGAATACTCATTTGCTTGATTCTTTTTATAATAATAAATTCCATTTTAACAAGGTGTCTTGCTTGATATGCATCGTTCTGCCATTTCAAGCGCGTAATCTCGCAATCAATATGCCCTAAATTAACACACGACATAATTGTACACAACAAGCAGTCGTCACTTTTCTTCGAAAACCTCGTAACTGCATATTGTGTTAATCTGCAATTACTTGGTGATGACAATAGCTTAAAAAATCGTGTGATCAAATTTGCCGAAAATTCGAAAAACTGTGCGGCTGAGAGTGATTTCGGCATCAGTGGAAAGCTAGTGAAAGACTGGCGAAAAAACAAGACAAAGATCTGTGATTGTCCAAAATCGCAGAAATGGAGGGTTATTCGGATCAGTCCCTATGAGCCACAGGAAAA
The DNA here is from genome assembly GCA_963680895.1 of Fragum sueziense. NCBI lineage: Eukaryota > Metazoa > Mollusca > Bivalvia > Cardiida > Cardiidae > Fragum > Fragum sueziense. The sequence goes on along the minus strand of OY804599.1, from coordinate 47,713,221 downwards.
TGATCTGAATGATTGGATTTTGGAGTTACGGGCAAGTGGCTATGTTGTAAGTAGGATCTGGATTCGCGTCAAGGCCCTTCAACTCGACAAGGACCAAAACACAAAATCCAGGGCGAGTTCAAAGCTTCTTCTGGGTAGTGTTGCAGGTTCATGAATATTTTAGTCAATACCTGGAAGACCAGAAAAAAACATTTTATTACACACCTGGCCAGCTTATCAATGGGAAAACCTACGGGACCACATCAAAGAAACGTGTTTGCTGAAAGTACGGATCTTTGCGATAATATCTTGGTACCATTAGGTCAGACATTTTGTGGGCCAGGACATGGGATATAACTTTCAGGATGGCATTGCCTACAGATCAAGAAATGTCCGCTTACCTTCAGAATTACTGCCAATTTAACCCGATAGTCGCCATTTTTCCGTGTGATGAATCCAAACTTAAATCACGTGATTACCAACACTGACATAACTTACTTTAAAAAGAAACCGATTGAATTATAGCATGGAAAGTATTTATCGTGGGGACGGAGAAATTGCTGATTATCGATGATTTCTTCTTTTCTCTCAATGTTTCCTTATCTATTTATTCCATTGACGTCGAAATCAAGTCTTGTTTGTGAAAGGATTTAAAAGAGAGGTCGGCGAACGTCGGCAAGTATAAGCACGAGTCAGGTAGATCTGCATCTGCAAGAAATTTTCTTTTCACAAAAAAATCGACCTTTTGAATATCATTCTCATAGGCGTAGGAATAATTTAGAAAAGGGGCCTGCCCCCCCCCCCCTATGGCCCCCCATAATACACCCATATTTCCAATTACTTTAACATTGCCCCCCCATATTATAAACCTTCCTACGCTACTGATTCTTCTTTTGAAAACTCTCCGTGAAATTAATTTTCTATTAAATCTGTCTACTCTTAGTCTCCATTCTGATTAATATTCTTAAGCGGTAACGGGTGATCGATTTAGAAAGAGACTCGGGGTAAATTTTCTTTGTCGACGATTGACTTCTAGATCTTTTACTAAACAATGCTTGTAAAACAGATTGGTTGAAAAAGAGGATTGTCCCCGCCCATTCATTGACTTGCAAGTTGATTGACATGCTTCTCAGACAAATAAACACGTGGTACAGTCGGATTTCTCGTGTTAAAAAAAACAGTATGACGTCATGATGACGTAGCGTCTACTCAATCTGGGCTTGAATAGTGACTTCAAAAACACCGCGAACACTTGCTCAGTTATTTCGGTGACTGTTTCATAGTACGTTGATTGGATTATTACCGTTGAAATTTTGGATAATAGACTAACAAGGTATCATTTTCTTCGTATCATAATGAAATTATCGCTTTCCGACCAAAATCTAAATAACCTAGATCTATTATTTTGCTTTAGCTGCACAACTTTACACCAGAAAATCGGCATGATTTAGCGTTCAAATTAATCATCGACATGATCGAGTGTCCGTCGATGCAGTCGACGTTTCTGCGATGAAATCTCTTATTATTTATCACCGAAAAATTAACGTGAAATAAAAATAATCTTGTGGAGAGAGAAAGGGAGTTGATTCGTGAATAAAACGTTAATTGGAGAATCAAAGTCTTGATTTATCACGACTTTGTGTAATAACGAGCGTAAAAAGACCAAAGTTACACATTGGTTATCTTTGTGAGTTTTAAATATTACGTACATATTTCTGAACTGAAATGATATCAATTACGAGAAATATCCTCAAGAGGGGTGACAAAAGTGCAATTTCGGAAACTACGTGTACACAAAAGTAGTTAAAATACTATTATAAACATAAGAAAAAATATCACCGAAATCTTTTTGAATTTTGATCTGGGTTTCCAATACAAAGTTGAAACCAATATCTGTCATCAATATCTGTCATCAAGTTTGTGGCTACGATATCGCAGCTAACACAAAAGCAGTGTTCAATGACTCGCAAGGACGGATCGAGGATTGTTTTCGGAGGGGGGGGGGGGCAGTCGTATTAACCTTTTACAAGATATTTTGAGATTATCAACTTCCAATAGTTATTCAAATATAGCTAAGTGTAGTTGCATTGATGTATCCGAAAAAAAAAATCCAAACTTGATTTTCACAAATCAAGACTGATCTGTCAATGACTCAATGGTAGCAAAACCCTGAAATATGCGCACATTGAAAATTGTTGCCATGTCATACTAGAATCAACAATACTTATTTCAAAAATGAAAGAAAAAAACCCAGTGCATCATATTGAGTTATAGTTTGAAACTGAATGATAAATGATCTGGAAAACTTGCACTAAAAGATGGTTGTATAGCGCCATGAACGCCTTCCTGGGTTTTTTAAAACGCTATTTCTCGAGAGCTCCCGGGGGCCTCCGCCCCCTGGACCCCAGCTCTGAAGTTCAGTATTTTGAAATTTTCTAACTTTCACCCAATTATTGGTCTTCTTTAGGTAGATCTAATAATATTCACAGCTGTTTGAGGGTATTTCTAAAACCATTCATTGTTGTATGAACATTGAAAGAAGTTCTTCTATAAGATCTACCTGTTTACTGAATTTGAAAATTGTATTCTGACGATTTTCATGAATTGTATTCTGACATTTTCTTTGGATTAAAGTCAATTGCAGATCCACGCCCCCTCATGTAGCCTTTTTTCATACAGACATTCAATCACAAAATAGTGGAATTATCATCTAATCAAAGCCAAATGACCCCCCCCCCCCCCAACCAGGACCTCTTGAAAATTTTGTTATCCTAGATTCATATTCTTATATCCTTGCACAGGAGTTTGAAATATGCTAGTATTCTGGAGTGATCCTTAATTATTTTCTTCCTTGAATTTTGTCCTTACTCAGGAGTTTGAACCTCATCCTTATACAGGAGTTTGAAATATATATATTTCGTTACTTTCTTGAATTGTTGTTACACAGCAGTTTGAAATATTGTATTCCTTATGAATCTTAACTTGCATTTTTATTAATTTGTATACTTACACACAGGAAGTTGATATAATTTGAACTGAACATTAGATTCTTAACTTGCATTTTTCTTGTTTAAATTAATCTGAATTTATTGGGTTCTAATCCTTAACCTTTTCCCAAACAAGACCTGGTTTTGACGTCCGTAATAGAAACGCATTGGGAAAACATTATTCTGGCATCAGCCTGTCTGTCTGTCCATGTACAAATCTTGTCTTGCGCATAGCTCAAATACTGATAAAGGTACATGTATAATTGTGACCCATCACACTAAAAGGGACCTTATCGGATGTGTGAAAAATATTGACCCTAGTCAGTCTGTGCAGTCCGCGCAGCCAGACTAGGGCCGACACTTTTCACTTTTATGTAATTTTCTAAATCTGGGGTGTTTACCCTATCTTACTCTGTATTCACTTTTCGCATACGGGATCTGGTTGTCCTGCGCTGGGTCTGACAAGTTTGTCGAAATTTGGAGTTCGGATAAGGTCCCTTTTAGCGTGACGGGTCACAATTTTGAAAAATCAAAAGTGCATAGAATTTATTGTGGAGAGGTGCAATGCAGAAGAACCATTACTCTGCTGCTCATAGACCTATTTTTTAAGAGACAAACTTCTCTTGTTATCTACAATTCAATATTAGTTTCATTTCCTTCAATACTTTTTAAAGCCTTCTCTGATAGGGTCATAAAAAGCAAGTCTTGTTTAACTAATACATCTGTTGAAGCGACTTTCAGGCCCTTCAGGGCTTTGATTAAAGATTCATGTTGTAACAGTGAGATGTTGGCTCATTGGCCATTTGATTTAGATCGCATGGTAATTTATTTTCATGACTCTACGTTTTGCTTACAGATCTTGTCATCTGCTTCGCCTCTATAGATCTGAGAGTTTATTATATATTTCTTTAGTCGACTGAGTAGCACCTGAATAAAATCATCATCTAAAGTTATTTAAGGCTTGTTGTCTGATTGCTAATTTGAATGATCATATTTAACCCTTTCACAAACAACACAGGGTAAAACATTTCTAAATGTGAGAGGGCAAAGTAAACAAACATTGAAAGAAAAGAAGTATCAATGAATGATAAAAAATCAGCATTCCTTTTCTTTCTTTTTCTATCACTTAATATTTTGTGCCATAATTTAAACAATAAGAGATTCAATATTCATGTACACAAATTTCATTATCTACAGTGACTACTGATTTCAAATGATTTTATTTTCTGCCATTTGGGAAAGGGTTAATTAGTACAAATGTTATTCTTGACATTTAATGAAATGCTAGTGCATATCAGTAAAAAAGTATTGAACTATAAATAAACAGAGATATGAAAGGTATCCTGAAAATTATCTTTTCAATATTGTCCAGCAAGATTAACCCGAGACATCTGCATATGTAATGACCCCACTTCGGCTTTGTTTTGTTAAGACGCTCAACTAACGGACTTTGCGCACGAAAATTAAGTTGTCCCGGGTTAACCTTGTTGGACAATATCAATGAATTTTGTGCTAAAAATAGACTGTGTTAACGCGCTATGTTTTGATAAGCTATGTTTTGATGAACCGTCTGTGTTGTAAAATCTTGTAACTGCAGCTTGAATCAAGCCGTGGTTACGATATTTTATAACAGCATCTGCGAAATATAATTGATTGTCCGAAACTATGTCACGGTTTGATTGATAAAACCGTTCCCTATTGTGAGCTGGTGAAATTTAAAAATTAGATCACTTTACTAGTGATTTTTTTTTCTTCTGACTTTTTCAGATGGTTTACAGTGATGTCAACAGCACCGACTGACTTTGCGACTGCCACCTTATATAACTGATTGGAGGGGGAAATGTGCTAACAAAATAAACCCATTTGGCACAATTCAATATTTTATGCTTCCATTAACACAAAAGATTGAAGCTTGCTGACGACTTACAGTTCAGCAGACAATGCAACAATATCCAGCCTAGAAGCAAAAAAGACTAAACAGATATTGCGAGAAAAGATTATTCTATTTTATGCAATATTATTCATCTGAAAATCATCGTAGAACAGCAATGATACAGAAAACTATGCCATCCTTGTAAGATGTTGGTCAAACAGGTCCGGAATGTGAATGGGATCACGTTGATGATGAAACTGAACTCTACGACACCAACACAATATCCAAAGACAGATCAAACTATGCCGTCCTTGTAAGATGTTGGTCAAACCGGTCCTGAATCTGAATGGGATCACAATGAGAATCAAACTGGACTAAAGAACACCAACACAATATCCATTTGTTACCAGAAAAAGTCTATTGATAATTCTGAACATTATTTGCAATAGAAACCATGTATTTCTACATACAAAACATTAATTGCCTGTCCCATTTCAGCCATAAATTAATCTGGATAATATCTAATGGTGTACAAGGTGAAAAACAGAAAACAACAAAAACAATATTTTGAATAAATTCCAGTGTTTCTTGTAAAGAAGACTTCATGATGGGATTTTGATGAAATTAATGTCATGTTAATTTACTTCACTGAGTCTCATTCTTATAATCATCAAAAAGTGATTAGCTGAAATAAAATTATATTTTCTTTTTTAAGTAAACATTAGTAGTTCATTCAATCCTTTCCCAAACCTAGAAGATATTGGACTGTTCCACTGACGCAGATCATGAAATCATAATGATAAATGGATGTTGATAGAAAATTTGTGTATAATTTAGCATGGACACTTTGGGAGCAAAAGGAGAAAATACTAGTAACCAGCATTTATTTCTTCCTTAATGTTTTCCAAAGACTTGTATGTTGAACATCAAAATTAGGTCTTGTTTTGGAATGGATTAAAGGGCCCAGGCTATGGTATTGTTAAAAGAGTACCGTTTGACACTGTTTTCAGCTGCTATGGTCATATCGCGACTGTTGGAGCACCTAACCATGCTGCTCGTCCGTTTAGGTTTATGGTATCAAACCATTGGTAGGTGACAATTTTTGTCATAAAGGATATTTTCCGCTGCTGGGGATCGAATCCAGGACCTTTTGTCTCGTGAGTGGAATTTGGTGCGCTCTAGTTTCGGAATCGAATGAAACTTTAAATCCAGGGTTCGTCAAACCAATTGAAAACTTAAGAAAATTGAGAGAAATGAAGAAAATAATCATTTCCAAAGCTTACTTTTTAAATGTTTCATCCATTCCAGATGATGAACATTTTTAAATTATCCCTTTCCAACAGACCTGGCCCTGGCTTCTTGAAATGACTTAAGTACATAGTATACTCATGAGCACATGCACAACTTCAAAGGAATACTCTCAAACGTTGAAGGGTATTCAATTGAAGTTCACATGGATTTCGTGCGATTTGAGCACGGTGCTCAGATTTGAGTCTGAGAACGTACTTAAGTTTTTTCGAGAAACTGGGGTCTGGTTTAAATGTCCCATACAGATAAAAAAAACTCTGGAAAATATTGAGGCAAAAGAAGAAAATGCTGATAACAAACTGTTTCTTCTTGTGTCCAAATAGCTGCCCCAAGGTCCCTTCATACTAAGGTAGCCTTGTTAACCAACCATCTGTGTGATTGGGGTGAAGTCTTAAGATTAGAAGTATGTTATGCACAAAGTGCGCAAAAGTTTTTGCATATTTAATGTAGAATATTTTAAATACTTCATTGAATATATTATGGTAATCCGCCCCCAATGAGATTTGGACGACGCCTGAATTGTTGGAGTACCATTGAAAACATTTGGCAGTGGAACTTTCCAACGCTGTATGTTTACGACAAGGCCGGATTAGGTTCGGATACGAAACAATGCCACCTGATAAAGGCGAATGTTTTATGAATCTCAAAATGGCCACATTACTGGTATTCTACTTTAATCCATTTGATATTTCCACAACCCTATTACACGATTAATGTAGTCCACCACTTATGAGATTCACTCGACATCATTTTTTTCAGCGACCTATCCATTGAATGATTTGGTGGTAGAAAATGCTCATTTTTTTCTAATCTGTCCGTATAAATCGGATAAGTTCCAAAAGTTAACGATGTTGCACGAAAAAATCTGAATTCGCATGATTTTCATTAAGGGTGGACTACCTTGAGTATGAATGATCACCTTGTGACAGCTCACAAAATGGATATAAACAAAGATGGCATTTTGGTATATATACTCCTCACAAAAAGTTAAGCAACAAAAGTAATTCTCTCAATATTCTTTTTATACACGCGGAAATTTTTGCACAGATTTGTTATTCGGAAAGCCATATCTATGCTTAAACACACTTAAAAGAATACTGAATGTTATCGTCTCCAAAAACAGCTATCACGTGATTAGAACACACTCACCCCCAAAACATGCATGCAAAATGTGTCGCATATACGGATTCCAAACTTGGCATTAGCTCCGTATGTGCTTAAAACGCGTCAATTTGACAACTTTGATGTCATCAACATTTGAATCATGCCAATACGTTACTTGACTCCAATTGAAGTGGCTCAAATTGTTGGAATGCTACAGGGTGGGGCAACCAAGACTGCTGCTGCCATTCACTTTAAATTTCATCGCAGTATTGACTGAAGAGCAATAACCCGATACAATCAAACTGGACAGGTGTCAGAGAGACCACGTTCAGGTCGTCTAAGAGTAACAACACCTTGTGAAGACCGTTATGTTGCAACCTTAGTCCGTAGGAACTGGCTTAAAACGGCCAGATCGCTGGCAAATGACCTTCAGAGGGTGTCAAGAAACAGACTTTCCATCCAAACCGTGAGGAACATGTTTCACACAGAAGGTCTAAGGTCCAGGATACCACTTCAACGGATCCAACTTCCCCCAAAACATCGAATGCAAAGATTAATATTGGAACATCAACGTCAAAACTGAGGGTCACTCGTTGGCGTCACAAACTCTTAACTGACTCGTCAAGATTCTGCCTTGGTTCTAATGATGGCATGGCACGTGTGTAGAGAAACGGTAATGAACGGTTTGCCGACTGTAACATCGCTGAACACGACCAATATGGACGTGGGAGTTTGATGGTCTGAAGAGGTATCAGTGTTTGCCACAGAACAGAGCTGGTTGTCATCAGACGAGGTTTAATGATTGGTGTAAGGTGCATTTACGTGATCATCACGCCTGTTATCATCCTTCTGGCACAGTAAACAGATCCAACTGTTATGTTAATGGATGGTAATGCCCGTCCCTATCGTTCTGGAATTGTGACTGAAATTCTGTGGACCAACAATATCAGACATTAAGACTGGCCTGCTACGTCTCTATACCTTAATTCGATAGAACATGCATGGGACATTCTTTGAGGGCGTGTCTATGGTCAGCATGTTCGCCCACAGACTCTGGATGAACTGCAACAGGTCTTGCAGACAGAATGGAGGATCAATCCACAACGGACATTAGACAGACAAATCTGATTGATGCCAAGGTGTGTCCGGACGTGTATTGAACATCGTAGGGGTCATACCAGGTACTTGATGCTCGATCAAGGCCCGAAGTGGCCGGAAAACAACTTTTTACACATTCTGAACTGCTGGCGAGTGACGTTTTGCACTATTGTTTCGTCGGGACGGTTTTCGAGGATCTGTAACTTTGTTATTGTTTGATGATTTTCCTAATCATTTAACGTAATTTGTGTAATAAGACCCCAACTTTGTATTGTATAAAACATAGATCATTTATTTAGATGTGATAAAACACATTTGAGAAAGAAAAGTATCTTTGTTGCTTAACTTTTTGTGAGGAGTATATATAATGCACTAGATCTAGATCTATGCCATAAAATATTGAGACAAAAAGAGAAAATGAAGCCTTGACTAAATCCTTTGTTGTAGATACTCACTTGAATTGTCTCAATGAGTAGTAAGTAACAATTGGATTTGTAATAAAAAATTCAAAATCATTTACACCTTCTGATATCTGATGCAGGCTATCAGCATTTTCTTCTTTAGTCTAAATGTCTTGCCAAGTATTTTCTATTAGATGAATGTCAAAAGTAAAAACCAGGTCTTGTTTGGGAAAGATTTAATTGATTTGGAAGAAAATAAAAGAAAGTGAGAGGACTGATGTGAGTTTAAGATCGTCAGTGACATTTAAGATGCACTACTCGGTCTATATTAAAATAGGGGCCTTGTTACTCTCTTATAAACAGAGCACATTATCTCTACATTCCATTTCGATAGAATGAGCTCTGTTCTCGCGGGGTCATTTCACGTCTAATCTCGGGGCCTTGGCGGGATTTCAGTATCCAATCGTTGGCGATACACAACAAAACAATTCAAAAAGCTGATACAAGCTTTCATTGGCTGACGCTTCAAATTACCGGCTTCAGCCAAAAATAGAAGCGACGTAATGTATACGTAATCAAACCAGATCAAACTGAATGATTTTGATTCGATAATTCAAATGTTACCGGCTTCAGCCAAAAATAGAAGCGACGTAATGTATACGTAATGATCATGGAAGATAAAACTGAATGATGTTGATTCGATGATTCAAATGGTGTGCTATAATTAGATTATGACGACCAAATAGGCTGTTGGCGTACCGAAAACTGCAGAAGTCATATTTGATGGTTTAATCAATAGAGCTCGGCAATGGAGAGTAGGGCCTTGTCTGCAAAAGAAAACACATGTAGTTTTCTTCATTTTAACCCATTGCGAGATAATGACGCCTTTTGACACCCTACAAGATAAATGCTTTGGAAAGCATTGTGGAAAATGAAGAAATTGCTTGTGACAAGCTATTTCTTCATTTTCCACAATGTTTTTTTTTATCCTAACAGAGCAAAATTTTATCACATTGAAAATGTGCTTTTCCAATTTTTACAAGTGTAAAATTTTGTTGTTTGGTGAAGTGTTAATGGTCGATTATAACAAAGAGGCATTTCATATCCATATTGAGAAAAAGAACTACAAACAATCAATATAGTATACGTAAAACACTCAAACACAAGTATTCATCCGATAATGACTCGAAATTCGGGGACCATCCGAAAATTGGGATATCCGAATTACTACTCAGCTAATTTTGATGCTGAAAAAATGACCTTTAATGTAAGGATTAGTCAATAAAAAATGATGTAGATGACTGGTTACGACTTAAACAAGATAAATTTGTGCATTTGCAACTTAATTTTTGTCGGACAGTGCAAATATAGTCGTGACTAAATATCGACATCGAACAGTGAAAATCACTCGCCTCTTTGTTACCTTCATTAAATTTTGACGATTTAACAGAAGTTGTGACGAGTTTTAATTTGTTGAGATCAAACCTTAGCATCCCCCCTCCCTGCGCCGATGTTTCATTCTTTTTAGTAAGCTTTGTATGGCCGCGTGTACGTAGTTAGAAAATTCATCAATATTGTAAACAAAATCTAAATAATTTTGACAGGTCCCGGAAGTGCAAAATCTCGCGAGTCACGTGACTTCTCTTACAAGCCCTATTTCAACCTCTATACGTCGTTTTCTCTTGCACAAACTTCCTCCTTACGTCGAACCAATTTTGAAGTCCAATAACCTATATTTGCACACATTTACACGTCTATACGACGAACCTCAAACTTACATGATGACAATTGTAATCAAGTCAGTTTTTCAGACCTTTCGACCCGTCAACTTTAGCATTCAACGCAGGTGTTTACCTGTATCACTATCGAAGATTGATTTTCACCTTATTGTTTTTAAAGGGGGACGAGCTAGGCTGTCGAAAATGCAAATGGCACAATAATTACAAACCAGAAATAACGTATGAAATTACCAACCTGAAGGGGTAGATCATTTATGTCCATTGTTAGCACTCCACGAGCTTTATTAAGTATTAAAATCCAAGTCAATTAATAACATGCTGGTCGTCCTTGTTTTTGTTTTGTAACGGCTACATATGCCCAACCTTCAAAAATCAATTACGTCAGAGATACGTCATCTGTGCTCAGCGAGATTTAACACACCGTACAACCGGCTGCGTAGAAAGTCAGCGAAGACAGATTCGGCATCTGATGTCATGTGCATGGTAGGTTAAATGAATTTACTTTTATAAATAAACGAAAGGATCTTTGGTATTCTATAGTTGATAAATACGCGTATAAATGTTCAGTGCTTGTACAAAATAAACCTTTTCACGTATTCCTCGCAAATAAGGTCAAAGTCATCGAGACACAGCCGGTTGTACGGTGTGTTAATATACCGCGGAGGTGTGTCTCGTTGACCTTGACCTTGTCTTGTTTTGAAGTAAAAATAGAATGTGTAAACACGCTTGAAAAGGATTGATCTATAGCAAAGGAAAGATGTTTTTCGCCGAGATTGAGGTTTTTATGCATTGCTAATTGTTTTTTCCATGCAAAATATGAGTTCCCGAACAGTTCGGAAGCATAAAAACATAGAATGAGCCCCTTTAATTGTTTGCATTAATTACTGTTGAGGACGTCAAAATTGGGTGGTTTATTGAATTGAAACAAAAAGGCACGGGAAATTGTATACAGCGTTACATTTGTAATTCATAATGACAACAGAAGTATCTAACGCTTATTATAACACGTTTCCGTAAAATCCATATATAGAGAAAGAAGAACTGCATCGGGTTTTATTTGACCAATAATGACTCTATGTAATTATGCTTTGTGTATGCGCCAAAACGTCACGTAACGTCAAGGTAACGTCAAATGACGTCATCAATGACGTCACTTGACCGCCAATGCGTTTCCTACGCCGAAAACTAGTTCATGCAGTATTTCCACAAAATAACACATTTCGAATGTGGGTTTTGTTATTTTGCGTGTTATAATGGAGATAATAACAAGTTAAGCGGTCTTTATTGCGCAATAAAAACCTCTGTGCTCTGGACTACATGTTATGGCAAATACCTCGGCGCTTTGCGCCTCGGTTTTTACCTACACATGTAGTCCGTCGCACATCGGGTTTTATTTGCGCAATAAAGACCGCTAAACTTGTTATTATTTCATATTATAACACTTTTCCGTAAAATCCATATATAGCGAAAGAAGAACTACATCGGGTTTTATTTACAATAAAAACCCTATGTAATTATGCTTTGTGTATGCGCCAAAACGTCACGTGGCGTCAAGGTAACGTCAAATGACGTCACTTAAACGACAATGCGTTTCCTACGCCGAAAACAAGTTCATGGCAGAATTTTCACAAAATAACACATTTCTAATGTGCGTTTTTTATTTAGAGTGTTATAATGGAGATAATAACAAGTTAAGCGGTCTTTATTGCGCAATAAAAACCTCTGTGCTCTGGACTACATGTTAAGGCAAATACCTCGGCGCGGAGCGCCTCGGTTTTTACCTACACATGTAGTCCGTCGCACATCGGGTTTTATTGGCAATAAAGACCGCTAAACTTGTTATTATTTCATAAATTCCACGCAGGACTTGTTTGGTGAATGACCCGGTCAACCCGTGGGGGGGGGGGGGGCGGGATATAGCCAGCAACTCCGACCGATATGAAGGGCCTATAAAAGGGATGATGGCCGCTTGTCTCCAAAATATCTCTTCCTCAAAAAATTCTATTCCTCGAAGTTTTCTCTTGGGTCCCATGAAGTTCGACGTAGAGAGATTTGACTGTAGTTTAATCTGAGTCTTCTCTGATGGAAATTGGCTCTTTGATATTTGGATGTCGCTATTTACCGACATCCAAATATAAAAGAGCCAATTTTCATCAGAGAAGACTCGGATTAAACCAGGATGAGGAAAATGTTCCCCTATAGCATTTGAGACGGAGACAGCCATGTTCCAATATCAGACTAAATACCTAAAATTAAATGCAGTCTGATCAGGATCCATGCTGCTGCTCTCTTACAGTTGCTGGATACTGATCAGACACTGCAAAATTATGCACATTGATTGAATAGGGTTTAACACCTCTTTCAATGGCAATGTATTTTCTGCTAAAAACAGAATGAGTTTACGGTTATGAATAGATAAACCGTTGGTGGTGTTATAAAATCTCATAACTGTGGCTTGATTCAAGCCGTAGTTTCGAGATTTTATAACAACATCTACAAAATACTACAGTTTGTCCGAAATCACCTCACAATTAACTGATTAAAATCGTTCCCTATTGCTATAGTCTTATCATCACTTATGGCAACTGGAGCACCTAACTGTGCACTCTAACCTGTGCTACCACAACATAGAATCTTGATGTGAAGTCTATTTCCGACAGTGTGCAGTCTGCTGGCAAAGGAATTGTGTAAAAAAAAATTACCCAAAATGGCTGCCTAATACAGCCAAGAGCTTGCATAATATCAACCAAGATGTGCCAAATGTGTTGGAGCTCTAACTTGCTTTATTCATGGCAGGGAATCACGATGCTCTACAATTGTTGAATATCTTAAATAATTCTGTTAGTACTTGTCCAATTTGTATTTGGTTTGAAGGCAGAAATATGACAGGCATTAAATAGATGTGATAGATCTTGAGAAACTCTGCTGTCAAAAAAGTTACTGATGACCAACCAAAACTTGGTCATCAATAACTTTTTTATCAGCTAATGTTTTAAAAGAATCATTCCCATACAAAAAATCCCTGGGATTTTCATGCCTTCTCTGCTTCAAATCTTTTTCAATTTGGCCGCCGCGATATGACCATAGAAGTTGAAAACGGTGTAAAACCCCAATAAACTCAAACTTTTTCAAATTGGTCAAAATATTGACAGAATTATTGTAACAAAAGCTTGGCAGAGCGGCGCATATACGCCCGAGAGGGGCTTGTCAGTAAAATTGGCCATTTTTCAATTCAAGGGCAGATAATTCAAACGTGAAAAGTTATCAAAATTGTGTTTGCACAACAAGTCACCATAGAGATTCATTGTGGCTAGTTTGATTAAATTTTGGTTGAAACTGTAGGAGGTGCGACAGGAGAAAATGGGCATTTTTGAGAAAATGGGCATTTTTTTCTTTAATTCAAGGGCATATATAATTCAAGAACGAAAACAGGTATCTAAATTCCGTAAGCAGTGTGGGCAACTAGACACCATGGAGATTCATTGTAGCAAGTTTGATCAAATTCTGATCAAAACTGTAGGAGGAGTTGCGCACACAAGAAAATGGGCATTTTTTAATTCAAGAACGAAAAGAGTTACATGTAATTAAATTCTGTAAGCGGTGTTCACAACTAGACACCATGGAGATTCATTGTGGCAAGTTTGATCGAATTCCGATCAAAACTGTAGGAGGAGTTGTGCACGCAAGAAATTGCTAACGGACGGACGGACGAGCGGGGGCCATAACATAAATTACGAGCCTTCGGGCGTATAAAAATACTGAACATGTGTCACACGATTCACCGCTGTGTCACTGGATGATGAGTGATGTGGTGGTGGTTCACATGATCAACAATTTATCCTATTAACCTTGACATGATTTCAGGGCAAACAGCAGTATTTTGTTGGTGTTGTTATAAAATCTCCTAACTACAGCTTGATTCATAGTTACGAGATTTTGACTGTTTATCAAAACATATTTGGTAAACCCAGCTTATTTTTAGCACAAAGTTCATTGATATTTTTGGCAACACTGAAGACAACAAACATAAAAACATTGGTAGAATAGAAGACATTGCTAACGAACAGCAATTCCTCATTTTCCTGTAATATTTTCTATGTTAACAAATCATTTTTGTCGCCTTAATCTCTTTTCAAATTAGACTTGTCTAAAATTTCGCTGTTCGGGTATTGGATCAGTTACAAGGACGAACCAGATGGGTGCAAAACACATAAATCTGCTCTTGCAAGGACAAAACTTTAAACCCTTTCCCAAACTGCAAATTTTTGGGTGGTTCTATATGAAAGCTGCTACAGTGGACAAAATGGATGTTGATGAACAATATAACACAGAAAATATTGAGGCATAAGAGAAAATGCTGGTTATCAGCATTTTTAGCTTCACTGGCCTTCAGGCCAGCGGGATATTGTCATGACGTTGTGTGCGTCAGTGCGTGCGTGCGTCCGTCCGTCCGTAAACTTTTTCTTTAAAAGTCTTCAGTCAAAACTACTGAATGGATTTCAACTAAACTTCACAGAACTTATCCTTGGGTGACCCTCTCTCAGATTCCTTCGAACAATTTTGACTGAATCATAACAACCCAAGTTATCTGCCCTTGAATGTTAAAAATAGCTTATTTTCACTTTGATTTCACTCTAACAACTACAAATATTAACCAATCAAAAAAAACTTCTTGGACAGGATGTTGTTGACAATAAGATCTTTTTTTAATGTAATTTTCAGCTTGATCGGAATCTTATATCATGAGTTATGTGCCCTTGAATTTGACAAAATTGCCATTTTCGCCCTTGTTTTCATTGTAACAACCATAAATATTAACAGTTCAAGACAAAACTTTAATAGAATCATGTTTACTATTATGGTCTTCAATGTGTGTAAATCTCAGCCTGATCAGAATACCACATGCTGATCGAGTTATATGTACCTTTGAATTTGACCAAATTTCAGTTTTCAACTTCGTTTTCACTCTTTTAGCTGCAAGTATGGACCAATCAAAACAAAATGTTGACGTAATATTAGTGATCATAAGATGTTACCCGAGTGTAATTTTCAGCTTTATCAAAAGTTCACATCCTGAATTATGTGCTCATTTATATGGGATAAAACTAACAAGCTAATGAGTAAAGTGTGAAATAGATGGAAAGGTTACTGGTTGAAGCATTTTTCTCTCAGAGGTCAATTAGCATATTACCAAATGACAACATTTTGGGTTTGGCCAAAATTCAAGGATGTTGTTCAGAGTACAATTAAAATGAATGATGTTTTACAGCAGTTTTTTAGAGTCACTGTGTGGTAATGGGCCTAGGGTGTACTTAGAAGTGCACAATGTGTCCCCAAATGTGTTAACTAAATAAAAGAGTGGGTCATAGTAAAGTGTTAACCCATTAGCAGATGGAACATTTTTAGGCTGGGTAAATTCAAAGACCTTAAAAGTGAATGGAATTTTACCCTTTCCCAAATGGCAAAACATTTATTAGAAATATGGTATATTTAGGAAGACCTACAGTTTATAAGTAAATTTAGATTTATTTGGCACAAGAAAGATTTTCATTACTAGTATCATCCTAAACTGGAATTATCTCCCATTTCATTTAACCCTTTCCGAAATGGCAAGTATCTGGTTAGAAACATAGGATATTAAGGAGTAATTATACCCCCCACAACAAAGTTATGGGGGGGTATACTGGAATCAGGTTGTCCGTCCGTCCGACCGTCCGTCTGTCCGTCCGTCCGTCTGTCTGTCCGTCCGTGGACATAATCTTGTGTCCTCTTCTCCTCCCACAGTTTTTGATCAATTCTTCTGAAATTTTACCAGGATGTTCCCTATCATATGAAGTTGTGCACCTGCAATTTTGATCTTGATCCAGTCACTAGTTTCAGAGTTATGCCACTTTGAAGTTTTTAAGGGGGGGGGGGGGGGGGGGGGGGTGGACATAATCTTGTGTCCTCTTCTCCTCCCACAGTTTTTGACCAATTTTTCTGAATTTTTTTCAGGATGTTTCCTATCATATGAAGTTGTGCACCTGCAATTTTCATCTTGATCCAGTCATTAGTTTTAGAGTTATGCCACTTTGAAGGTTTTAATGAGGGGGGGGGGGGGAGTAGTCAAAATTTACAATTTCGTTTCCGTGTTCTAACTTGAGAACCGTTTGACCTAGGATCATGAAACTTTACACAGTTGTTGCCCATGACCATTCGAGGTGCCCTATTGTTTTGGGGTCACCAAGGTCAAAGGTCAAGGTCACAGTTGGACTTTGTATAAAATCCGTTTCCATGCTCTAAGTCAAGAACATTTTGACCGATAGCACTTTTTCAGTGACAAGGCCCTAGTGGGGGGTATTCGTCCGCTTTGCGACAGTTCTAGTTGATAAATAAATTTAGATCTGTTTGGAAGAAGGAAAATGTTCATTGCTAATATGGACATAAGCTGGAATTTCCTTCAACCCTTTCCCAAATAGCAAACATTTAGTTTAACATTCTTCTTGTTCTAAGAACCACAGGTATTGAACATTCTAATCAAAATTTGGATTAAACATTATATGAAAATCAGGCCTGTGGCGCGACTCAAGACCTTAAGGTCTTTCTAGTTTGTTTAACCTCAATGTTTTCCAAAGCCTTTTCTGTTAACAATGTCAAAACCTGTTCATATTTAGGAAAGGGTTACAGTAATCCAAAGTACTTGTTAAGTTTTGCATTCATTTTGCACAAACTGACACTGGTAAACCAATATGCCCAGCTTTCATTCATTGGGTCTAAGGAAACGGAGTCTAAAACACAAGTCATTATTTGTTTTAGATTGTTTCAAGTTTAATGAAATTTAGATGAAAACAATAACAGTCAGTTTAATCCTTTTCCAAACAACAAAGATGTGGACAGATTCAATGTGAAAGCTACCAGTCGACAGATGACAAACTGGGTGTTGGTCAAGACAGGATTTTTGCAGAAAATATTAGTCACCAGCATTTTGCTTCCTTGTCTCATTTTTTCCAAATCTTTTCTACGACATAACTAGGGATTTCAAAACAAGGCCCTGTTCGGAAAGGGATTAAATGCGTGCCCAATACATGCAAATGAAACAAAAAGTAAATAGCCGTTCGATAGAAATTCATTTGTAAAACATAGACAAGATAAATTAGGAACTACATGTAGTTGAAAGACAAAATATGCCGTGCAAATGCTTGTGTGTGCTAATTGGTAATAAAGTATGTCTTGAATGGAAGCAAATGTAAACATTTCTTTTATCTTCTATGACAAAGATTTCACTATACCATAACAAGTCAAGGTTTTGGTGACTTTTCATTGAGAGAAAAGAAGAAAATGCCAAGTACCAGCATTATATCACACAATCCTTTACATTCATCAACACACAAATGTAGTTAATATATAAGTCTTGATTACATTTATATTTTCACGGGAATCAACAAAAGATAGTCATCATCATAATCATCTTGCGTCCACTCCCGAGATTGAATTCAATTCACTTTTATAGATATAGATAGTCATTTGATGAAGCAAAATGGTTAAACCAAAATCAGTTGAGACTCTACAGAATTTGTAGACATTTCCATGATGTTAAGATTGTAACAACAGACTGACTGAATGAAAACATTCAATTTACATTTTATCTTATTGCTCCTAACTTAAGAATTATTAAAAAGTCTGAAAAGTCAAATATATTTAACCCTTTCCTATTTCCAAACTGCAGCATTTTAGACCATTCCAATTTGAATGGAGTTGCAGATAACAAAAAGATTGATGTAAAAAGTAGAGAAAATGTGTATGTTTCAGCATAAATCATTGAGGGAAAAGGAGAAACTGCTTATCATCAGCAATTTCTTTTCTTCTCACAAAGTATTCTAGTGCAACAGATAAGAGGGATTGAAGAAATTTGTTATTTCAAATCAAAACTCTATGTTGTGGGTACTTCAATATAATCGCTTCAACAAGACCATTCCTATTGGTACCCACATCAAAAAGGATGATAAATGATGAATTAACCCATTCCCAAACAAGATCTGGTTTTGATGTCTCAAAAGGATTGAGAAAACATAGAGGCAAAAGAAGAAAATGCTGATCATCAGCATTTTCTCCTTTTGCCTCAATATTTCTGTGCTATTTCAAAATTCTCTCTTTACTGACATATACTTTGTCGTCTGCAGCTGCTTTCAAATTTGAAGACCCTAACATTTTGTTGTTTAGGAAGGGGTTAAAATATTGCATTCAGAAGTCATCATCCCTCTTATCTGTGGCTCTGGTATTCCACAACTTGGCATCAAAACCAGGTCTGATTTGGGAGAGGGTTATTTACATAATTACAAGTAATTACAAAGATCTGTACAATATTTACAAAAGAAATTTACAAGTACTTTATAACATGTTAACATAAATGTCTAAAAGTCATCTTCACTAGTTCCGCAAAGCCTGTAATCTGAAAAACAGAAAAATAAAGACATTCATTTAATATTTCTAAAACCATGAAAAGTGAAGACCCTCATAAAAAGAAATGCTTGAGAAAATCAGCACAAATTTCTATGATTTAACGAAGTTTTTTCATTGTGCATCCATAACACTTTCAAACAAACACCTGACAGATAATTCTGTGTAACTTCATGTTACTATCATTTGATATTGGTAATGTTTGGAAAGGATTGATTATAAGTGATTGATAAAGTTAACTTTGCTTGTGTGTTCATTCTCTATGTAATAATGTCAGAAGCGAATTACATATAGAAACTGTTAGTACAGCACAGATTTGAAAACGATTTGAAACAGAGAATGTGGCAAAACATCAGGAATTAGATGGCCATAGTAGACATTATAACAAGAGTTGTCCGCCGACAATGTAGCTTGCCTATATGAAAGCTTGTCGCAAAAAGGGAGTCCAATGTCAAAGGAGGTCAAGGTCATGGTCTCAAAGTCAAGGTCATGGCAAGAGGTACCCATATGTGAAATATCAAGGCTCTATTTATGACAGCGCATGAGATATTGAAAGTTGGTCAATGTAATCACCTCAATTGGTAGATGTGCATGAAGGAAGGATTTCATGGTTCGTCGATTTTTGCCTGAGTTATGCCCCTTAAGATTTTCGAACTGAGAATGAAATGCAGAGTCAGATGCGAAATTTGAAAAAAGCCAGTAATGCCTAAACTGTGTTACATTTCCATTCCAAATTCAAACATAAGCATTTTGTATGGTTTAGAATTTTGAATTAATGCATACTTATGGAAATATTTGACAAAAATGTTCAAAATTACCTCCCTTGCATATGAATATAGAGTAAAATAATATTTGTAAACTATTTTCTTCTTGAAGCATAATCTTGAAATCCGGCATGGTGAATCAACTTATGTGAAGAGTATTTACAAGTGTGTGTAACTTGATGCATTTCGTATGGCTAGAAAGTGGTGTTTTTATTCTCAGTTCGTAAACCTTAAAAACTTAGTCTCTGGGGCTTATTGAAATTGCAGCCTTGTCAACGCAACTCCTCCTAAGTTTCTGGCTGGATCTTCTTGAAACTTGGTCAATGTTATCACCTCAATTGGTAGATATGCATGAAGGAAGGATTTAATGGTTCGTCGATTTTTGCCTGAGTTATGCCCCTTAAAAACTTAGTCTCTGGGGCTTTTTGAAATTGCAGACTTGTCAACGCAACTACTTTTAAGTTTCTGGCTGGATCTTAATGAAACTTGGTCAATGTTATCACCTCAATTGGTAGATGTGCATGAAGGAAGGATTTTATGGTTCATTGATTTTTGCCAGAGTTATGCCCCTTTAAAACTTAGTCTCTGGGGCTTATTGAATTTGCAGCCTTGTTAACGCAAATCCTCCTAAGATTCTGACTGTATCCTAATGAAATTGGTGGATGTTATTACCTTAATTGGTAGATGTGCATGAAGTAAGGATTGTATGGTTCATTGATTTTTGCCTGAGTTATGCCCCCTTCAATCTTAGTCTCTGGAGCTTAATGATATTTCAGCCTCGTGAACGCAATTCCTTCCAGGTTTTGACTGGATATTTATAAAACCCTTTTTGTGAACACAATTTTTACAGGTTTTTGAGTGAATATTTATAAATCCTTGTCAATGTCATTTTTTTGTCTCAAGTTTTATAAGCGGCGGCGTATATTGTGACCATGGCACTCTTGTTTTCCTAGTGAAGACGGGACGGGACGCCGATACTAGGGCTGTGACATTAGCTCCCTGGAATTAAATTTGGCTCGCTAAAAATCAGTGGATAAACAATATGTGTTTGTGAAACACCTATGCCCCAGAAAAGGGCCATGTTAATTATTGACTTTAAGTCTTGGACAAACTGACTGACAGATGGACAACGGTAAAACAATAGCCCCCAATCTTTCAATGGCATAAAAAGTAATTGATGAACAAGTAACTTTTGCTTGATGGTCAATGACTTTTTATCATCTGATTTTTAAAGATATTACAAACCTTCTAGACAAATCATCTTCTCTCTTGGCCTCCGCGGACTCTCGGACTGAAGCACTAGATGGGTTCAGATCCTTCAACTGATCCATGACTTCTAGACCATTTTCTTCTGCCACTTCTTGTATTAATGACTCTACTTGATCTTGAGGTGTGGATAAGGTGGTAGCAGTACCCATAGCATTTTCTACCGTCTGAAATATTATTTAATCAATTGACCAGAGATATACCTGGGTAGAGATAAGAGGGGATTAAGGCATTGATTCCCCCTTTGTTGTTTTAATTCCAGACCCTATGTTGTCTGTACTCATTGGAATTGTCTCGGCAAGATGATTCCGATGAGTTCCCACAATATAGGGTTTGTTGAAAATTTTAAAGATATTTTTGCATTTTGAGTTCATTAATCTAGCATTTATTTCGAAACCATCTTGACCAATATGATTTTCTTATCAACTTGTGAAATGCTCTTTCAATTATAATTATAAAGTTGTCCTTATTAAAAGGGACATTAGTATTCCCAGGCCTAAATCCCGAATGATCTATAGAAGTTGGCTTGAAGTATGTTGTCACTCCGTTTATAGACATTATATGGCAGTCACAGAATACAAGATTCATACAGTAAATGACATTAATCGATAATCATGCAGCGGTGTATAACTATGTACAAGAGCCGTCAGAGACGGACAATGCTCCCCGAATAAGGCATTGTCACAATAAATATATGCCATGCAGAGCTAATATAAAGCTAACAAATGTTAAGCCCCCTTTTTCCATGACATATTTTGTATACGCAAATTTTGAATAGTTTATTGTCAAGGGCATCTGATTTGCTACTCAAATATGAAATTTCATCAAATTCTGACCATTAGACTAGGAGAAATTAGAGAAAAACTGAATTTGACCTTAAGTCCCCTTTTCCCATGACGAGGCCTCAAATCCAAAAACGGGGAAAAGTACATCAGCATTATGTCCTAGGGAGTTCACATGGTAAGTTTCATTTGATTTGGCCAAAGGGTTATGGAGAAATCGCTTCGGACGGACGGACGGACGGACGGACGGACGGACGGAATGATGGACGGACAGGACGGACGGACGGACGGACGGACAGACAAAGCGGCGACTATATGCTCTCCCTTCGGGGAGCATAAAAATATTTTCAGCAGCGCCATCATGTTTACAAAATGACATGATATGGGGTTTTATATCCATCATAATCTAATCCAAAACAGGTCAGACAAAGCTGAAGTTTTGCACAGAGAAATATTAGGCCATATTTTAGTTATGTACAGTTATTTTAAAAGAATACACCTCGAAAATAAGTAAGAATGTATCTTTTATGTTTTTCAAGCCGATATATATATATATATATATATATATATATATATGAGGCATTGAGTGAAAAAAAGAAAGTGCTGTGTCTCAGCAATTTGTCCTATTCACTCAATGTAGATGGCCTGCATACTGTCAATGAGTAAATAAAATGATTGTAAGATTAACAATTTAGCCCTAGTCAAAAATGTATAATCATATACAATAATACAATGTTACTGTATATTCAAAATTCCCATCTTACTTGGATGCATTGAGATGGTGGGAAAACTGCTGTCATTTGGCATTTTGCTCTATTTCCTCAATGTAAATCAAGTCGACATACACTAAAATGATCAGTAAAGAAAACATACTTCCCAAATGATGTTTTCAAAAGCTTCTGATTATAACAAATTTAGATTTGCTAAGAAGTGTACTAGATCTATTATTTGCTGTGAACTCATAATGCATGGAATGTGTAAAAAGAATTATTATTGGATGGGAATTAAGAATTGTGGAAAGACGGAGGAAATTTTATGCTGTTCTCCACTGTATTGTATACAAATTGACTTTGGTCACAAAAGATCACAATGTTCATAAACATCTTTTAACCCTGTACTTATTGTACTAAACAAATCCTGATTTTGAAACTGAAAATATTTTTGTCCTCAGAAAGTGTTTAGACAGAGGAAGAGAATGCTGAGAATCAACATTTTCTACCTCTGTCTCAACACTTTACGGCTATTTATACACTAGGTACACATTTATAAATAACAAAAATATCGTCTGCAAAACCTCCCAAATTGGAACAGTTTAAATTATGGAAACCTTTTTCCATTGGGAAAGGGTTAAATACATCCATATTGTACTTAATATGAAACATGCTGAAAAATAGATACACTTGTTACAATAGATCTATAGTAATATCACATAAAGCATCTTAATAACATTTACCAGGCTGGACATTGGGAAAAAGAGAAAATGCTAACTCATTTCAGCATTTTCACTTGTTTCTCAAATGTCATCAAGAATCTCTCTCTGAAATGAAGAACTATAGAACAATGTGAAAGACCAATAAATGGCTCCTTTCAACAACACCTCCAATATAATAACAAAAAAATAAGCAGAATAATTATGTTCTTAAACTATTTTGACTCCAACTGTTTTGATATTTACAAATTTATGTACTATGTATGTGTGTATGTGACTGAATGTGTATAATTCTCTCTGCAAATCAGGTGTTTATTTTCCCCAAAAAGGATGTAAGATGTTTCAAGCATTTATAAAGACTTGAAATCATTGGTAAAATGAAGACCTTTAACCCCTTGTCATGATGTCAGCGGCACAATCCTTCTGTGATCGAATAATTGACGGACAGGGTAGAATAGGACCAACCTACGCTAATGTGCAGTTTGATCTTGACCTACACTGCCTGCCTTCGTCTGATACATTGTGGAAATAGTTGATATAAACTTATCAAAATTTGTCTTGACTTGGGAATTTATTTGAAGCAAAATTTAAAATCACCAGGACAAGGGTCATCATCTGATTAACCATAATATAAAAGACTCAGAGTGAAAGTGTCGTATGTGAACACTGTCTTGTGTACACATGCGACATTTCTACATCCTACCGACATTATTTCACCGAACGCCGGTTTATTTTCCAACTCTCAAACATGCGTGTATTTGAACAGCGTAGGAGGGGAGCAGAATGCATTTAGCATCACTGTTCCTTTTCTGCTCTGTACAAAACACAAATTCAAAGAGATCCCCAAAGTCAGTTTTGTGTTTCGTTTCGACAAAGCTGATTTAAAGATGGGACACAAAGCCAGGTGAAACTTTGATCGTCAACACTAATTTTGAAACATCTTACATCTCCCATTGTCTTGTAAATTTTGATATCACTAAGTCACGACGTTTTGGATACTAGATCAAATAAGACGATTGAATAACATATCTACTCACACTTTATAGATGCCAATTATCCGACACAAAATAAATCCAAAACATGCACAAAATTGATGAAGCTTACAGTTGATCGAATGGATACCTCACGTGTTTCCTTTCAATGAAGTCATGTGACCTCTTTCACAAAATTTGCCTAACTGGAACACTTACTTGAATGATTTTTATGAATGAAAACTACGTCATTGTGTTAAAGCAGTTGACCAATGAAATCAATGCCCACTGACCCGATTAATTACTATCGTAGTATTATAGTCTTTTTCAACATGTAGCCCAATGGTTATGGCCCCCACTCCTACCTTCATCTCTAAAATATACTTATAAATTTCGTCGTTGGACATCCTAAATTATAATAGAACTGTAAGATTGATATGACCGTCACCGTTTTGAAATGTATGTGTGTTATTTATGTGTGTATTGTTCGTATATCATTATGTACATGATGTGAACAATAAAATCTCTTTGACTTTGACTTTGAGTAATATATTATCCTAAAACCATTAGAGTCGTCAAATGACATCAATATTTCTTGGTCCAATAATTATAGTCCCTTTCCTTCAAAAACCATGTAGGCCTAGATCTATTTGCAGCTTGTTTAAAGTAGCAGTTAAGACATTTTTAAAGAGTAGCGACATCATACTACATGTACTTACCGACGTTCTGACATCTAAATCTTCAAACTGTTTTTCAAATTTCTCCATAATTTTCTCAACCTGAATAATAGAATATAATCTTTAAACAAACATAGTTTTTACACACATGTAAAAGGCCAATTTTAAGTTTTTATGTAATGTTTTGGACTGAAAGACAGAAAATGGTAAAATAATATGCCCCTGATCTTCCGATACGGGGGCATAAAACAACGTCATAGTGGATTTTTTGTGAAATTATATCATATAGGGCAGAGAACTCGGCTTCTTCATACACAAACAGTTTTTGATGGGGTGTGATTTGGGTAATCCAAGAATCATTCTTGCAAAATTTGGTAGAAATACAGTAATCTAGTAATTTCTTGATTGAAGATCTGCAAAGAAAACATTTACAAACAGGTGCACACAGATACAGCATAATGGCAATAACTAACGGGCCTTTTAGTCAGTGGAGCTAAAAATCAATTATGAATATGAAACTAATAGATGAATTATGGGTAGGGGTGTAATGCCTCTTTTAACTGCCATGGTCACTTTGCAGTGGCTGGAGCACCAAACCATGGTTCCTGTAGTTTCGCATACCAATACTACAACATCCTAATGGAGCCTCCAGCTGCTCGCCCACATAGGTTAATAATTATCCAACCATTGGCAAACCATTGGAGAAACTGCATTTGTAATAGGAAATATTGTATAATATTACCTTTGGTAGATCCATTGAACCCATGGCTTTGTCTAAGGCTTTAGTTACTTCTGATATGTTCTTTGTTATCTGCAAACAGAATGGTTTTAATCATAAGCTCGCACAGCAACAGATAGGTAACAAGTAACAACATTCTAAGTTTGTTATTCAAAATCCAAACTTATGTGGTGGGTTCTCATCGGAATAGCCTTATCAAGATGATTCAAATGAATTCTCACTGCATAAGGTTTAGAATTGAAAATACAAAGTAAGAATGTCTTCACCCCCCTCTTTTCATTTGTTCTAATCATAAGTTCTTCACAACTGACAATTAATCTGAAGCCCTGTCAAGTCATAACACTTCAGATCAACACATAAAAGGGAGTTAAAGGTATTCAAAATTTATTATGTCGCTTTTCTATGAAAAACTTGTAACTGCAGCTTGTTTTAAGATGCAGTTACGAGGTTTTCGTAGAAAAGCAGTGATTATTTCAAATCCAAACCCTGTGTTGTAGGTACTCATTTGAACCTTGAGATGATTCCAATGAATGCCCAAAACATAGGATTTGATTTATATTGAATATTTTGAAAGTCAATTACCTCTCTTGTCTGTAGTTCTGCACTTGCATAATAATCATTGAATGGACTTTGCTGTTCAAACTCAAGCAATAGTGTGTGTGCAGTGTGTCAATGGAGGTTATTATGTTTAACCGTTTTCCGAACAAGACCTGGTTTTGACATCTCTACTAGAAAAGTCTTGGAAAAACATAGAGGCAAAAGAAGACAAAAGCTTTGAAGAGTAGAGTATAAACGCCCAAGAAGGGCTTGTCAGTAGAATTTGCCATTTTCTCAATTCAAAGGCAGATAACTCAAGAATGATAAGAGTTACTTAATCAAATTCCAATTGAAACTGTAGGAGGAGTTGCGCAAGCAAGAAATTGCTAACAGACATGCACAATTACAGACAGATGGACGACCAGGGCCATAACATAATATGACCCTTCCAGCGTGAAAAAACCCTGATAATCAGCATTGTCTATATTGTCTCAATACTTTCCACGCTATTTTGTGCAGATATCCAATCTCTATTTTGTTGTCAGCTGAAGTTTTCAAATAGGATAACTAAACAAGAGCTTCGTAGAGTGGCGCATATACACCCAAGAGGGGCTTGTCAGTAAAATGGGCATTTTTTTTAATTCAAGGGCAGATAATTCAAGAACGAAAATAGTTATCTGAATTCTGTAAGTGGTATGCACAACTAGACACCATTGAGATTCATTGTTGCAAGTTTGATCAAATTCCGATCAAAACTCTTGGAGGAATTGTGCACACAAGAAATTGCTAACAGACAGACTGTTGGGCAGACGGACGACCAGGGCCATAACATAATACGACCCAGTTTTTTCATACAGACATTCAATCACAAAATAGTGGAATTATCATCTAATCAAAGTCAAATGACTCCCCCCCCCCAACCAGGAACTCTTGAAAATTTTGTTATCCTAGATTCATATCCTTATATCCTTGCACAGGAGTTTGAAATATACTAGTATTCTGGAGTGATCGATAATTATTTTCTTCCTTGAATTTTGTCCTTACTCAGGAGTTTGAACCTCATCCTTATACAGGAGTTTGAAATATATTTCCTTACTTTCTTGAATTGTTGTTACACAGCAGTTTGAAATATTGTATTCCTTATGAATCTTAACTTGCATTTTTTATACGCCCGAAGGGTCGTATTATGTTATGGCCCCGGTCGTCCGTCCGTCTGTCTGTCTGTCCGTCCGTTAGCAATTTCTTGTGTGCGCAACTCCTCCTACAGTTTTGATTGGAATTTGATCAAACTTGTCACAATGAATCTCCATGGTGTCTAGTTGTGCACACCGCTTACAGAATTCAGATAACTCTTTTCGTTCTTGAATTATCTGCCCTTGAATTAAAAAAATGCCCATTTTACTGACAAGCCCCTCTCGGGCGTATATGCGCCGCTCTGCGAAGCTCTTGTTATTAATTTGTATACTTACACACAGGAATTAGATATAATATGAACTGAACATTAGATTCTTAACTTGCATTTTTCTTGTTTAAATTAATCTGAATTTATTGGGTTCTAATCCTTAACCTTTTCCCAAACAAGACCTAGCTTTGACGTCCCTAATAGAAATGCATTGGGAAAACATTATTCTGGCACCAGCCTGTCTGTCCGTCCATGTACAAATCTTGTCTTGCGCATAGCTCAAATACTGATAAAGGTACATGTATAATTGTGACCAATCACACTAAAAGGGACCTTATCGGATGTGTGAAAAATATTAACCCTAGTCAGTCTGTGCAGTCCGCGCAGCCAGACTAGGGCCAACACTTTTCACTTTTATGTAATTTTCTAAATCTGGGGTGTTTACCCTATCTTACTTTGTATTCACTTTTCGCATACGGGATCTGGTTGACCTGCGCTGGGTCTGACAAGTTTGTCAAAATTTGGAGTTCGGATAAGGTCCCTTTTAGCGTGACGGGTCACAATTTTGAAAATTCAAAAGTGCATAGAATTTATTGTGGAGAGGTGCAATGCAGAAGAACCATTACTCTGCTGCTCATAGACCTAATTTTTAAGAGACTTCTCTTGTTATCTTCAATTCAATATTAATTTCATTTCCTTCAATACTTTTTAAAGCCTTCTCTGATAGGGTCATAAAAAGGAAGTCTTGTTTAACTAATACATCTGTTGAAGCGACTTTCAGGCCCTTCAGGGCTTTGATTCCTTTTGTCCCAATGTTTTCTCAAGCTTTTTCTTTCTGAAATATCAAATTCAGGCATTGGTTGGACTACGTTTACCATGTACAAAACTTACAGATTTCATGGTGACAGCAGTTTGAACTCTGGCAGACACAGCGTCCACTCTGGCGGCAAATCTGAGGTAATTGAGCGATTCATTCTTCTTTCTGATGGCATTCTCTGCATATATTCTTGCTCCCTCAATGTTCTTTTGCTGGAGAGCCTGCAATAGTAAAGTGGTGTACAGTATTTATCTAAATAAGATACAGTGACAGCATTTTACCCATTACCACTCATTGACACTATTTGGCAGTTGACACCAATTGAGACAAAGGCTTTGGAAAACATTGTTGAAAATGTAGAAATTGCTTGTGACAAGCAATTTCTTCATTTCCCACAGTGTTTCCTACAAAAAAAGGCAAAAGATGTAAAATTTCATTCGCTTCAAATTACTGTCTGCAACATCTTCGAATTTGGGCATGTCTAAATTTTTTGTCATCTGATTATGTGGTAATGTCAATCATCATTTGTGAAAAATTAATATGGCAACTTGCCACTCAAGCATAGTGTATATTATTACTGACTTATTGACGACATCATTTATTATCACAAGTTTACGTTTGATGCAGGAAACTATGTCATACTTACAAAGGGAAAATGTTAGTCCCATCACTATTTGAATTGTCGATCATGACTAGACAATTATAAAATATTTTTCTGAATTAAACAGTGACTGGGAAAGGCCTGTGGCATGCGCCATAGTCACATTGAAATCCAAAATGTAATATGGTTTTAGTCAATGAGTGGGTCCTTGTCCCATTGAATTTTGTTGTAGTCAAGAAAGGAGAAATTTTACTGTATATTCGTCACATCAGTTTTCAAAATGTCACATTGATTTTCTAGGAGGATGGGCTATTGTCACATTAAAAAAAATGTTTAACAAAATCACTGATTAAACATACCTTTCATTAACCAATTCCCACATGTTGACCCTTTTGGATGCCCCACAAAATAAAGGCTTTGGAAAATATTGTGGAAAATGAAACTAGACAGTCGTGGCAGCCTGGAAGCGCTCCACAGGCCTGATTGTTTGTCTTGTTGAATGCAATTTCAAAGATTCAGGTTGCGCAAACAAGCAAATGCATGACCAAGCTGAAATCTACGAGCAAGTAAGATCATATGGTCAGTAAGATTTCTGTGAAAGTTATGTATTGATTAGTTATATAATACTAATGGTTGTAAAAGTGAAAATAAAGCCAAAAATGGCAATTTTGTCAATAACAAGAGCACATAACTCATATAAAATTCAGATCAAGCTGAAAATTATACAAAGGCAAGATCTTATAGTCACCAACATTCTGTTCAAGTTTCCTCTTGAATGACCAATATTTGTAGTTGCTAGAGTGAAAACAAAGTCAAAATAGAGTCGAAAATGGCAATTTTGTCAATTTCAAGGGCACATAACTCATGATGTAAAATTCAGATCAAACTGAAAATTATGCCAAGGCAAGATCTTATGGTAACCATCATTCTGTACAAGTTTTGTCTTGATTGACCAGTATTTGTAGTTTCTAGAGTGAAAACAAAGTCAAAATAGAGTCGAAAATTACAATTTTGTCAATTTCAAGGGCACATAACTCATGATGTAATATTCAGATCAAGCTGAAAATTACACCAAGGTAAGATCTTATAGTCACCAACAATATGTACAATTTTTGTCTTGATTGACCAATATTTGTAGTTGCTAGTGTGAAAACAAAGTCAAAATAGAGCCGAAAACGGCAATTTTGTCAATTTAAAGGGCACATAACATAACTCATGATGTAAAATTCAGATCAAACTGAAAATTATACCAAGGCAAGATCTTATAGTCAACAACAATCTGTACAAGTTTTGTCTTGATTGACCAATATTTGTAGTTGCTAGAGTAAAATCAAAGTCAAAATAGAGCCGAAAACGGCAATTTTGTCAATTTCAAGGGCACATAACTCATGATGTAAAATTCAGATCAAGCTGAAAATTATAACAAGGCAAGATCTTATAGTCACCAACATTCTGTTTCAGTTTTGTCTTGATTGGTTAATATTTGAGGATTTTAGAGTAAAATTAAAGTCAAAACCAGCTATTTTTGACATTCAAGGGCAGATAACTCAGGTTATTCTGATTCAATCCAAATTCTTTGAAGGAATCTGAGAGAGGGTAACCAAAGGATCATTCTTGTGAAGTTTGATTGAAATCCATCGGGTAGTTTCTGAGCAGAAGATTTTTAAAGAAAAAGTTTACGGACGGACGGACTGACAGACGGACGCACGACGGACACACCGCCATGACAATAGCCCGCTGGCCTGTCGGCCAGTGGAGCTAAAAATTGCTTGTGACAAGCAATTTCTTCATTTCCCACAATGTTTTCTACCAAGCAAGACCAAAAAATGTTAAATTTTGTTCAATGGAAATTGTCGTCTGCAACACCTATGAATTTTAGTGTTTGGTGATGGGTTAATATCCCAACATACAGTTCTTATCCATAATTCTATAAATGTTCAGTTTGGCAATTAAAATGTTATATTCACCTTCTTCACTTTTGCTTGTTCTTTCTTTTGATCTTTCTCTGCTTTGCTCGCTAGACGCTCAAGTTGCTTTGTCGTGAACTGAAACCAAAAAAAAATCACAACTCTTTGTTACATCAAGGCAAAAAGCAGAACCTTTTTACTCCTCATATTAATTAGTATTAAGGACAGATCCTCCATTTATATCCCACGGTAAGATTTTTTTTATTTTTTCTGTACTGATATCTAAATATATGAGAAGTAAAAATATGACTTAAAAACTATAGGTCACCAAGCGAATTAAAAAGTTATTGCATTTCAAGGGAGACTACTCTTGTCTAAAATTGCAAAAATGAGGTGTCACTTAAATACCCACTAAAAAGGTGTTCGAAATGACTTGGATTACATAAATAAGTCTTTATTGTGTTCAATATGTTTTATTCTGTCTAAATGAGTATCAATTTGGGAAAATTTAGTGATGATTTTGAAATTTTTGGTAAAACATTCTATCAAAAGTAGCTGAAGTTGCTCTCTTTTCGCAACGTTTCTGATAATAAAAAATATTCCAGCGGTAAGATTTTTTTCTTTTTTGGTATAGACATAGTGCTTGGTCATACCTACAAAAACAAAAAAAGAAAAATATATCAAACCAAGCGCTTTTCTTAGTTATAAGTAAAATTTGGTTTACTTTTTACAGCTCTGTCCGAAATTGTTTCACTTATTTTATCCATTTTCTTCCTTATTACCAGCTTTAGACAATAAAACGTGTCATCTTTTGTGTCCATCTGAAGCGGACTAGCTCATAAAGACACCACTTTGCTTTTGTTGCTCTGTTTCCTATCGCTAACGCCACATTTTGAACGCGTAACAGAAAGCGAAATGTACCATCCGAGTACTATTACACTTTAATTGACCAAACAGAGAAAATTGAAATAACCAAAAAGGGTCTTGTCATTTATCAACCAAACATTAACTAAATGTAAGATTAAAGAAATACATTTGCTGAAAAAAAACAGTTACTGAAACAGCTTTATTTCGTTATTTAGGATATGCGCAGTAAGTTGCGCAGTAACAACTGGAGGATCTGTCCTTAAGTTGACCCTTTCCCAAACAAGACAAGATAAAGTAAAGTTGAAATAATTTGGGAAACAGATCAGTAAATTTTTCATATCTTATTTTTCAATAAATATTTTTAGCTACTGCTAAAAACATTAACTACTTTTGGCATGAATAATAATGCTGTCTGCAACTTCTTTCAGAATGCAGTCAAACATTGCACTGTTTTTCATTTTAAACATTTTTCACCACTGGTTTCGTTTGGCGCCGACTTAGAACTTACCTTCAGCTGGAATAGTGTATCTGAAAATAAAAGAAAATAAATGCCATGCATTATAAGTTTTAACCCTTTCCCAAACGACAAAATTTTATAGTACTCCACTTCAAAAGCTGTCACAAATGACAAAATGGATGTTATTAGAGATAAGATTTGTGTTAATTATGGTACAGAAAATATTGAGACAAAAGGAGAAACTGCTGGTTATCAGCAGTTTCTTCTTTTGTTTCAATATTTTCCCAAGCCTTTTCTATTAGGAACGTCAAAACCAGGTCTTGTTTGGGAAAGGGTTAAACACATAAATTAAACATAGATGAATGGCAATGAATTTTGTGCTAAAAATAGAAATTTACCGTTATGTTTTGATAAACTGTCAGTGTTGTTATAAAATCACGTAACTATCGCTTGAATCAAGTCGTAGTTACAAGATTTTATAGCAACACTAACGAAATACTATTGTTTGTCCAAAATTATGTCACTGTCAATCAGATAAAATAGTTCCCTATTCAAGCAATATTATTTGATTTAATTATTAATTTGTCATGACAACTTTAATCCTTTCCCAAACAAGGCCTGGTTTTGATTTGGGAAAACATTGAGACAAAGAAGAAAATGATGACAATCAGCATTTTCTCCTTTGTCACAATATTTCCTGCTTACCTTTTTCTTTAAATGTTTACCCACCAATGTTTTCAAAGTCAATACCCAGCAAAGCCAGGGATAGTTTGTGAAATTGAAATCAAGCTAAACAGGATACAGAGTCAACAAAATGAAGCATAATTTCAACTTTACTCTTTAGATAAACATGAAATATAGAGAAGGAATCGCTCAATCAATCAATCAAGTTCTGAGAGAAACCTTTTCCACCCTTAATAAAATGTAGGGTAGATCCACTAAATTTCGGTCAGGTGGGGTAACTCGGTCATTTACAGTCTAAACCGTATCCAACCATAGTACCAACTTCCTGTTATTTCCGTTTCTGGACTATTTCGCGTTATGTTTTCCTTGCGTGATTTCTTTACTATCTATAGAAACAACTTTCTTGTTCAAGTTGAGGAAGTACGCAATTTATTCACACACCCATGCTTCCTTTGCCTGTGCTGGGCGGACGCATTTGAAAGTCACTACTTTACATAGCGCATATCGGAGTCATTTATTGCTTGAAATTTACGTCAATTTACGTCAATTTAGTTTGTATACTGTAAAGTAAATATTATTTTATAACTTTATACCGTTTTTGTTGTCTTTATGTGAAGTAATTATCATAAATCCCAAGAAATATCTAATGTCCGAATTAACCAGACTACAATTTGCCTTCCCTTAAAATTCGGTCGGCAAATTCTTGCAGGGTGACAAATTCGGTCACTAGATAAATGTCGTCTATAAGATGTTTAAATCAAAATATGTTGATAATTTTCATATAGATTCTTAATTAATAATGTTTCTAGATCTTTTTCCAATCATGTACATTTATGAACTCGTAATTCTAACTGAATAATTTCCCTTTTTTTGAGGAGTGACACCTGTTTCTGTAATGGGCATGGTTGGCTATGTTGTCGTATTCTCGGTTTATGGAGTCAGTGTTATATTTTGTTGGTCATGTACTTATTTCTTTCATATTAGATGTTATTTCTTAATAACATGCATTAACAATGAAAAATATTGAGTTTTAAGACGTTTTTCGTAAAAGAAACGTATATGTATAAAGGTTTCAACCCCGTGTCCGAAATAAAAGTTCGCGCGACCGAGTTACCCCGCTTCTACATGCTGTTAATAATGCGCTGTAAACGAAAGTTTAGCCTCGTTTTCATGTCATACAGTGATGTGTTTGGGAAACTCGGACTCTATTTTTTATGTCAATCGGTAAATTAGGGTGGAAGTGTGACACTGTTAGGAAAGAGAGACCGCCGATTGTCAACTGTAAATAAAGCGTCCGAATTATGGTGGATTTACCCTAAGTGTTAAAATTTCAAATCAAGGGTACTCTCCATGCCGAGCTCTATTGATTAAACCATCAAATATGACCTCTGCAGTTTTCGGTACGCCAACAGCCTATTTGGTCGTCATAATCTAATTATAGCACACCATTTGAATTATCGAATCAAAATCATTCAGTTTTATCTTGCATGATCATTACGTATACATTACGTCGCTTCTATTTTTGGCTGAAGCCGGTAACATTTGAATTATCGAATCAAAATCTTTCAGTTTGATCTGGTTTGATTACGTATACATTACGTCGCTTCTATTTTTGGTGGAAGCTGGTAATTTGAAGCGTTAGCCAATCATTTCTTGTATCAGAAATTTCGATTGTTTATGAGTATATTGGCGACGATTGGATACCGAAATCCCGCCAAGGCCCCGAGATTAGACGTGAAACGACCCCGCGAGAACAGAGAGTATTCTATCGAAATGGAATGTAGGGAGAATACGCTCTGTTCGTAAGAGAGTAAATCAAGGGAACCTCGGCTAATCAACAGAGAAACAAGTTTAAGTGAAAAATGAAAGTTGACAAGGAAATTTCTCAAGGCAGTGACAAATATATTTTGTTTTTGTCCGATTTAGGCTGAGCCTAAAAACTTGCCAGCGATTCTAGACTTAAAGTATTAGTTATTTTTACATACCGTCCATATTTTGTTGACTTGTGGGTTCTCCTTTTCAAATAATTCTTCAAAAACTCGTGACTATTTTGTGTTTTGACATTCGTGACGTGCGATGAATAATACGGCGTTTCTCATTGGTTGAAATTAAAGAATGTAAACATTCAAATAATCAAAGTACTAGGGGTATTTTGTACCAACAGATTCCTATTTTAAAGTCCTTGAAAAAACATAGAACGCAATGAAATACCCGAAAACAGATTCTAATTAAATATTTCAACATCGCGTGTATAAAGATAATAAAGACATCCCATTTGTGTGCTACTTTTTAATCTTTTTTTTATTCTTTCTTATTCACTCTTGACAAACATGTCCCCTGCAAGTTCTCGTCAAGCCGTTTTAACCAACCATGGGTCACACGATCAGTAAAACGACACTCAAGAAGAAAAAAGCGAGCCTATCGTAAAATGAAGCAAACTGGTCGGAACGAAGATCTCCAAAAGTACAAAGAGACCAAGAAAGAGACCCGCTTTGAGTGCAGGAAAGCATATAACAGTTACATCAAGAACATGGTGTCAACAAAGAACCCCAAAAAGCTATACTCCTTCATAAACGGGAAGAGATGCGACAACACTGGAGTGTCCCCCCTGAAATCAAATGGTCTTGCATACAGCGATGCCTCTTCAAAAGCCACGATCCTTAATGACCAATTCACAGGGGTCTTTACCCGAGAAGACACATCTTACATTCCTTCTCCTGTTACTGAACCTGTACCCGACATCCACCAATTCGACATCACCACTGAAGGAGTGCACAAACTACTATCAAACCTGGACCAACACAAAGCCACCGGCCCCGACAAAATACCAACCAGATTCCTAAAGGACTATGCACCCGAACTTGCACCAGTATTAGCTATCATCTTCCAGGCCTCGCTACATCAAGGAGTTGTCCCCATGGAATGGCGTGATGCAGAGGTAGTTCCTGTATTCAAAAAAGGCGACCGCAGTGACCCAGCCAACTACAGGCCAATCTCCCTTACATGCGTGTGCAGCAAGATTATGGAACACATCCTCCATTCCCAGATTATGTCACATCTAGACAAGCACAACGTCCTTTGTGAAGAGCAACACGGCTTTAGAAAGAAGAGATCAACTGAAAGCCAACTGATCCTAACCATCAACGACCTTGCAAAAGGGCTTGACCAAGGGGAACAAATCGACTGCATCCTACTAGACTTTAGCAAGGCCTTTGACAAGGTCCCACATGAGCGACTACTATCCAAACTACGCCACTACGGCATCCGAGGAAACCTACTAAGAGGGTAATTATCGAAGGCAAGTCCTCCCAACAACCAGTGACGTCAGGTGTACTACAGGGATCAGTCATAGGGCCACTTCTCTTCCTTCTTTATATTAATGACCTTCCTGGCAGTATCCGCTCCACTTCACGTCTGTTTACAGACGACAGCCTAGTTTATAGGAAGATACGCTCCACTGAAGATGCCCAAACCCTGCAAACAGACCTGGACAGCCTCCAAACCTGGGAGAAAACCTGGCTAATGTCATTCAATCCCATCAAATGTGAAGTGATCAGAGTGTCCAGAAAAAGGTACCCGATACAATCCAATTACCAGATTCATGGGAGCACACTACAAACCGTCAAAGGGGGTCGTTACTTGGGCGTAAACATAGACGAGAAACTATCCTGGAACACCCACGTCTCCTCTACTGCCAGGAAAGCCAACAGCAGCCTCGCATTCTTGAGACAGAACCTTACCAGCTGCCCACAAGACACCAAGGCCCAATGCTACAAGACGCTGGTAAGGCCTATATCATGGAGTACGCTAGCACATCCTGGGACCCTCATACCAATTCCAACATATCGCAGCTAGAGGCAGTGCAGAGGCGAGCAGCCCGCTTCGTCAGGGGCGACTACCGCACCACCAGTAGCACCAGTCAAATGATGAGTGACCTTGGCTGCCCCCCCCCCCCTGCAGCATAGACGCTCGAATGCCAAATTGATTATGGTGTACAGAATCACTCACAACCTAATAGACATCCCATCTGCCATCTACTTCCATCCTGTGGCCATAAATACTAGAGGAAATCCGTCCAAGTACCTTCTTCCATCCTGCCATACCGATGTATACAGACACTCCTTCTTTCCCTCCGCCATCAGATTGTGGAACCAGCTCCCAGTCAGCATTGCCACTCTGAGCAGCGTCGAGGACTTCAAGAGGGGCCTCATTCCATAAACACTCACTACGTTTTTATTTTTAACCGCACCTCACCCAGTTGATTTTGGTTTTATGCGCTGCACAGAGGACCTTGTAAATACATTGTACGACAATGCCCCAGAGAGGGATGATGTACAAAATTGGAAGAAGAAGAAGAAGGGGAGAAACTCGAGCATATTTGAAAGACAAGACTGGCTGCAGTTATCTTTTTTAGTCATTTTCAATTTTAAGAGTGTCCAAAACATTGGTGGTGAACTCGGCCATAGCGAGGGACGTTTTTCGCTACAACAGTATAGATATTTTGCGCTTAAATGCGAGTTTACAGATTTTTTTCTAATGAAAATGAATTTGTTCTACAAATAGACCGGGTTTACCGTTTTGTATTGACAAACCGTCGGTGTTGTTATAAAATCTCGTAACTACGACTTTATCGAAGCCGTAGTTACGATATTTTATAACAACACCGACAGAATAGATTGATCGCGAAAAAAAACGTCCCTCGCTTTGGCCGAGTTCACCACCAGTGCCAAATAAGGAAGCACTTCAATGCTGTTCATAAGATTTAACCAATTACAAGACGGCATTTTTTTTTACTTTTCTAAATTCAAAGATGTTGCAGACGACATAGACATATTCCAGTTGATGAATATTTAAACATAATTTCATTTTGGGCTAGAAAACGATGTGGAACTTAAAGAAATTGCTTGTCACAAGCAATTTCTTCATTTACCACAATGTTTTCCCAAGCATTTTCTTGTGAGGGAGTCAAAGGGCGTCACTGTGCAGAAATGGGTTAATCATCTCGATGTGTCGATTCTGGTACAACAAACAACAAAACTTTTTTATGAAGGATAGGCTAAATAACATATTGAATTTTGAAAAGTCATTACTCCCTCTTATCTGTAGCTCTATGTGAAAGGGGAGAAAATAATTATGTACATCATCGTTTTCGTTTTTGTCTCGAAGTTTTGTATTGCTGGACAAAAAATAGTATTTCGCAGGTGTTGCTATAAAATCTCGTAACAACGGCTTGAATCAAGCCGTAGTTACGATATTTTGTTACAACACCGAGGGTTTATCAAAACATAACGGGTAACGTAATCTATTTTTAGTACACAATTAGTTGCTATTGAAGTGGCATAAAAACCAGGGACTGGTTTGGAAAGGCGTTAGGCCTATTGGTAAACCTGACCAATAAAAATATATGTAATGTTCAGCTCTATATGTAATAGAACACACCACAAGTAGGCTACCATCATGGGGCTTTAACCCATTCCCACACATTGACTCTTTTTCATTCCCCAAAAGATAAAACCTTTGGAAAACATTGTGGAGCATGAAGAATTTGCTTGGAACAAGCAACCTCTTCATTTTCCGCAATGTTTTCTATCAAAAGAGACATAAGCAACAGAAAAACACGAAGAATACATTTCATTAACTAAAAATTGTCTTCCACAACATCTTTGACTTTGTAGCCTACTATTCTATATTTTCATCGCCTGATAATGGGTTAACTATTTTCCATATGATATAAAAAATAGACTCGTCCAAACATAGAGTGATACAGACGATTTTGAAAAAAAAAACACCAAAAAACAGATAGTTTGCTTGTATGCGAAAAGAAAGAAATCATTGGGTAAACATGAGAAAATGCGGGTCTCGTTTACTCTGGGTCCTTCTCAGACTCCAATTTCGAAAATCATAATTACCAAACCCGATTAAGGTTAGAAAAAGGGTTTACATTGTAAGCTGTTCTCCTTTTATACCAATGATTTCAAATAAATTTACCGGAAGGTTAAAAAATCGTTGCGGAAAACCTCATTGTTGATGAGAGAAGTCAGAAAAGGACATTTTCTTCTCCTTATTCAATGTTTTGCCCTTTCGTATGCATCTTTCAAAATATTTGTAAGATCACTTAGAACAAAAGATGTTGTTTCGCTTCATGCGCGAATCCATACGGGGGTGTCCGTTATCTACTGAGCTGTGAGGTTCTGATATTTTATAAGAAAAAAATACAAAAACAAAAACATAAAAAAGACGTATTTAAAATACGCAAAGTAATTCTTTTCCACCGAAGTTTTCTGAAGCATTCTTGTCAAAATTGGGTACATAAGCTAATAGATTTATCCATTATAAAATGGTATAATGTCAATAAAATCGGTTTCAAGGGACCTTTCGATAAAAAGCGTGTGAAGGGTTTTTAAAATATTAGATTAGATTACAAAAAAGGGTTAAGAAACATTTCCTCGATATAGAAAAGAACGATTTTGACTGTGAATACCACTTTGTCACTGAGTCTTTCTGGTCCGGGGATCTCGTGCTAACGGCAGTAGCAGTAACTTCAGGCGAGCTTTGTTGAATTTGACTGAAGTGATAGTCAAGAAACTGTTCTTGAATTAAGCCATTAGTTCACCTCCACAATATGTCATTTAGGTGTAGCTGACTAGCTCACCAGTGATTATACCTCGAGAATGCAAGTCTTGTGTATCATAACACAACCTAGCCATTAAAATGTTCTTATCAGATTGGAGTGGTCAGTGATTCTCAGTGTGGAGCCCTAGACCGACCCCTTACAAATACCTTTCGAGATGGCAGACACTGATAAGAAATCTGGGGGAAAATTATTTTCCTATAATATTACCCAAAATTAATATTACAAAATCAACTGTAAATTTTACCACAGGTTAGTGCCAGAATCTTTAAAATGTTCCTAAAACTCTCTCTTAATATATCCAATATTGTCCTAGTTTTGCAGTGTTGTTAGGTTTTTAAGGCCCAAGATATGATTTTGGCTTTTTTTAAACTCATTATAACATAACATAATATTATTGACATTATAGACCAGATGGCAAAATTAAGTGTCATCTGAATTCAAAAATGTCGCAGACGAAAATCTGGATTCATAATCTATGAAAAGCATTATGGGAAATGAAGGAATTGATTGTCACAAGTAACTTCATA
Source organism: Fragum sueziense (assembly GCA_963680895.1). Classification (NCBI taxonomy): domain Eukaryota; kingdom Metazoa; phylum Mollusca; class Bivalvia; order Cardiida; family Cardiidae; genus Fragum; species Fragum sueziense. The sequence continues at coordinate 47,673,235 of OY804599.1, read as the reverse complement.
ATTTTCCACAATGTTTTACAAAGCCATTATCTTGTGCGGAGTCAAAAAAAGAATAATAATTTTATTGCAACTTGCAAAATGTCAAAATTGGCCCTTTGTTGTTGGAACTTAGATTTTAGATTGAAGCAAGCAGGTGTTTCATGTTCTACTATGTAGCCTATAGTCTGGTGAACTTCGATTTTATAACCTTTATAAAACTGATATTGTTTTGACGCCCCTGGTAGACATAATTCGGCAAATAATACAGAAGAGAATAAACTGCTGGTGAATATGAATTTCTCTGTTTCTCTCAATCTTTCCTTTTGACACCTATTATTTTTAGACTTGTCCAAATTCAAAGATGCTAGAGACGACAATTTGAAGTAAATGAAATTCTATATTTTCGTTCTTTTTTTGTAGAAAACATTGTGTGAATTGAAAAAATCACGCAATTTCTTCGTTTCTTCGTTTCTATCTTGTGGGGAGTCAAAAGGTGTCACTCTGTGGGGTAATAGGATAAAAGATACCTATTTTAGTTTGTCAAACAAAACGGGTAAATAATATTGTAAAGAAGATGTGCAGCGAAAATTCCCCATAAGTTCATTTATTCATTCTGAGTAAGTCTTTATCTATCTTTACCTACCAGTCTTTTTCATTTCTAGCAATGTTTACGGGAAACTGGACGCCGATAGAAAACAAGAGCCACCAGAGATGGATTATGCTCCCCAAACAAGGCAATGCCACAAAATGTATGCCATAAAGGAAAAAAGTTTGTTGTCTTAATAAGCAATGCACTTGTGAAATATGAAGCTAATCAAAAGTTGTGGACAATGTTAGTTTGTTGCTAAGACACGGAATGCTATCGTAAAGTTAACAAACATTAAGCCCCCTTTTCCCATGATATATTCTTTATACACAAATTTAAATAGTTTATGGCCAAGGGCATCTGATTTGCTAGATCTTCTGAAATATGAAATTTCATCAAATTCTGACCATTAGACTAGGAGAAATAAGAGAAAAACTGCATTTTGCCCAAAGTCACCTTTTCCTGAATTAATTTTCAGATAAAAAAAAATCTTGCTTATAGTCTGATATGGCATTCCTATGTAAATGTGTTTTCGTTTCAAATACCGATGAATAGTAATATAGTTAGGCAGATATGGCATATGATCGTTCACTTTTTCAGGAAAGCACCAAACGTAAAATGATATATTATGATGTTTAGCACTATATGAACGCATTGTGCATATACTCATCTATTACTTTCTCTTGTGGTAGCCAACTTTGATAAGCACCAATAGTGTTAATGTGCCATAATCTTTTTTTCAAAAGTATACAATTTACATCGTCACTCAGTATTGCAACCATGTACTTTGTATAAGAAATGAACAAAATATTGTTTGATATTACAATTTTAATATCAAAACAAATATTAACAAGCTTTGTTTACTGAAAAGATAACATCACTTTTTTGTATATTTAAAAGATTGCTATTTGTTGAATACCATGTTTCTTGGAGGATGGCAGCCAGACAAAACTAAATGGTAATCACGTTTTCACTTCAAAGTTACAAATTTGGAAATATTCCCTTTACTTTTCGCACTTAAAATCATACCTGAGACGATTCTATAACTATATACTCCCCTGATAAGTCACGTGTATTGTAAAAGAACGAGAAAAGCTCATCGACATAAAGGCGGCCATCTTGAAATTCAAAATGGCCATTTCGAACCGATTTGAGAAGTGTCTCATTGTGACAACAGCTATTCAAAGTGTGAAAGTGTTGGTGTTAAGCCTAAAAACTTGTTTGTATTAATAAAGATTTTCATCAGATATTAATAAAACATCACTTAGTGGCGGCCATCCTTGAAATCATTGGTGGCCATTCCACATGCAGGTATGAATGAATTCATTTGATTCGCTGATAATTCAAATATAGCTGTAGACGCAAAAAGTAAGTTAATATCTGCCATAATAAGGGAGATATTGCTCTTAACAAGTCAAAATTGGCGGCCATATTGGAATTCAAAATGGCGGCCATCAGGGAGGTCAGATTTTGGGATCTACCTAGGAAATCATTTGTATGGGTCTATACTACATGTGTGCCAAATTTGGTGCTTTCCTGAAAAAGTGAACGATTGACCCCCAATTTTTTGATATATCTGCCTAAGAAAGATGTGAAGAGTTTCATTCAGAAGTCTTTTAAATTCGAAACACCATTTTTTCACACGCTAAACGATAGTAATCCTCCATATTGACAACTTACCCGAAACGATTTGTCAATCTCCTACGCAGTTATCTATCCTGAATCAGGATGAAATTACGTACCTCTGACGTAATCACTGTTTAGAGGTTGGCGATTTGTATTGGCCAGTTTGATTGGTCTACTCGCCCATCATGAAATGATGATGGAACCAATGAAACGGCTGCATTTGGGTGCGGCTAATACAAAGTTTACCTGACCAATTGCCCCAGGGGTCATGTAGCGTAGCTATGACCGCTGGGTTTCCGAGGATGGTGATATGCAATATCAGTACAAATGAAGCAATTATTATTATTATTATTATTATTATTATTATTATTATTATTATTATTATTATTATTATTATTATTATTATTATTATTATTATTATTATTATTGTTTGTTTTTGTGGGGGTTTTTTGCTATTCTATAACATACATTTTTATACTTCTGACATCTTTATAGTTTTGTTGTGGTTTAAAATATCCTTTCATTTGGAGCAGCCTTACATTTTGCCATTTGGTAAAGGTTCAATTTTAAAGGGGTCTTTGTTAGTTTGTCATTTTCGACTTTGTTTACTCTCTAGCATCTACAATCATTATTGACAGCTCAAGTCAAAACTTGAACACACGGTTTTGGACCATATGATCTAGGATGAGTTAGATTTTCATTTTGATCGGACCGGAAAGTCATGAGTTTTACGCCCTTGGGTTTGACAAATTTGCCATTTTCGACTGTTCTCGACTTTGTTTACACTATAGCATCTACAACTTTTGACTAATCAAGTCGAAACTTTGACAATCAAGACGAAACTTTGACATACTTAGTGATGGTTACTATAAGATCTAATATGAGTTTTAATTTCGGACTGATCGGACCAGAAAGTCAAGAGTTATCTGCCTTTTAATTTTACAAAATTGCCGTCTTCGACTATCTTTACTCTAACAACCACAAAATATTCACGAATCAAATCAAAACTTGGACACATTGTTGGTGACCATAAAACCTCAAACAAGAGCTGTCCGAATAAAGGGGGCATAACTCCAAATAGAGTGGTCCCAGGGTCATGGGCCCTGATAGTAAGGTAGAGGGTGTGATGGTGAATAAGTATTCCAAGTTTGGGTTGAATCCCTATGATAGTATGGAAGTTATTGATGTTTGAAAAAACTTTAACTTTTGTTGCAACGCCAACGCCAACACCGACGCCGACACGCGGGTGACAGTATAAGCTCTCATTTTCTTCGAAAAGTCGAGCTAATGACTTCAAATTTCGGTCTGTTTGGATAAATAAGTCATCAGTTATGTGCCCTTGAATTTGTCAAAATTTCTGTTTTCGACTTTGTTTTACGCAAACAACCACAAATATTAAAGTGACATTTCATATTTATTTATTCATGATTTCACTTTTATTTTCATCTGACAAAGCAGATTTTCTTAAGATAATTCCGAAAATTTTAAGCCAAAATGTTGAACCATTTACGAGAAATATACATTTTTGTTCTAAATCAAACACATTGTTGTGGACAGCAGTTCAGATTTATATGGATTTTGTTATTTCTGTCTCAACTTTAAAGGCATATTTTTCTGTTATAAATAACAACTTCAAAAAACTGATAGCATTTCTACGCATTGAAATAACCAATTTTTGAATCAAGACATAATTGTAAAAAATGAAATTATAATGTTATGTCCCTTTAACCAATCAAGACAAAGCTTGAACGAAAAGTTGGTGACAACAAGTTTGTTTTCAAATTTATAGTCACAAATATAAATGAATTAAAATAAGACTCTCGCTCTTGCCATCTTGGTTCAGGTGAGCGATTTAGGTCCTTTCGTACAATTGCATGAGGTGTATAGAACAGGTTTAAGTTTCTGTATGCGTAATCAACTCACTTAAAAGAAGTTTCAACAATAAATTTTTGTTATTATTGCAGTTAGAATCAAAATTACAAATGGATGCTGAAAATGATACGCCCAACTTTGTACAACGACCAACTATTGATATGTCGTGAGCAACAACAACCGCAAAAAACCATGGGCTGCTTGTAACCTAAAGGTAGTGAACACAGTGTCCAGTATTATTGGGAAAAACCGAACAAAGCGACCATGTACACACCGTTCATCCAAATACAAAATACACGGATTGGTCTTCCAAACGCGGATGTAAACAATTTTATTTTGAACGGCGGGAAAACAGAGTGAGTATTTATTATCTTTAATTACAACGAATATCGGCTGAGTTGATTTTTGTGTTACATACGATGAAAACGTACATAACTTTGCCAATGCTTACCTAAAATTCTGTCTCATAAAATCTGTTAGTAAGAGAAATATATGCTACTGAATCTGACTTTGATGCACGGAAAGAGAAAAATCTTGGTAAGAATGTCTGTAAATCATTATTAAAGCACATAATTATTGTCAAATTGATGTTTCACGGAGGATCGGGGATCGCTTCAAGTGTTTTCTTTACAAGAACCCATAAAACAAGTACAGTAAAAGAACAAGAGCTATTTGAAATTGGGTACTGTCAGTTGCTATGGTGCAAGATACCACGGTGCAAATTTTCCAGCAGATAAAACAAACTCGGACCTATCGATACAACCGACACGGATAATAAAAAACGAATTCCGGTCTTTTTTAAGGAAAATTGGCTGCATCCTTGTTAAAACCAATTTTATATCGTTTAGAGTCAATAGATGTTTGGTTTAAGACCAATTATGGCTTATTTTGGCTTACTAAAACTAAAAGGCTTGTGGATGAGCACTTTCTACTGTAAAGACATTAGTGAACCATGTTTACATGTTTTATAAAGAGATAGGCGAATATCAGCTGCATATTAACAGATAAGTTGTACGTGTCTTTGTTTTCAATCTTTAAATTCTAGGATTAAAACCCCCATTATCATCTTGTTTCATTGCAGTTTGATAGTGAGCTCCAAAAGGTTTCCATCTTCGATATTCAAACACCAACTCTATTTCGCATGTCTGTCAATTATTACATGTAAACATACGGTATATGGGTGCATTTCTTTCATGGAGATATTGCCAGGAATATTTATCATGATTGTCTCTCTTACTCTTTAGTGTGGGTTGAAGTGAAAGTCTTTATGAAAGACCCTCTACGACAGCATGTAAAACAAACTACATATGCGTAGGAAGAGAGGGCCAGGGGGCCCTGCCCCCCCTAATAATTTAGAAAAGGGGTCTGCCCCCATGGCCCCCATAATACACACATATTTCCATTTACATGAATGTTTGCTCCCCCCTATATTATAAACCTTCCTACGCCACTGAACTTAGACTGGGTTCCAGACTGATCATTTTTCCATCTTTTACTTTCTCCGGTCTAAAGATCAGTAGATCTAGTCTTCAATATCAACACGATCAAAAACGGATGCCGCAATATGTAACGGGTATTGATTTTTTATGCGCTATCTTATTGACCAAATTGTATATTGACGACTGGACCCAGGCTACACTGAACTATGAATAGAAATGAACATAAATTGCATAGATTCAAGAACTAGATCTAGTTACCATACCTCTGGAAGACTTTGGTTGTGAAAATAAGGACTTACATTGACTGTTGATCCTGCACGCAAAAATAACAAAAACTAATACAGTGCTGTCCTGCAAGTCTGCACACTTGAGAAACAAGATCGAATTCGCCCTTGAAAATATGATTGTAAGCTCACCAATGACAAGCATAAATCAAATTAGTAGAACTTGGCTTCTCTCATATGTGCCTCGTATAGGTCTCAAACACACACAAGACACAGCGGAAACATGATCAAGTAATTGAGGGCGGTAATGAAATATCAGCGCTCTGAACTACTTCTTTAGGAAGGCCTTTATCTCTGGAATAAATATCGAACAAAGATCATTCCAAAACACAGTTTGGTACATAAGATAAAATTCTTAAGCGTGTGATTTAAAGTAAATAACCGACTATAAAAGTCAACGGGATGCGGTTATAGCACGTTTACTTTATAAAAATCAAGCATTTGTCATTGTATTTTATTTAGAAACGTCATTTTAAGTGTTTTGCACTATTAAACTCGATTTTCGCATCCGAGTTTGTTTTACCCAAATTATGTGGATCATCCGTGGTGTGTGGTATCAACATCCGTGGTAAGTTGTACCTTGAAGCAAACTAGGCTAATTTTTAAACATGGCTTTAGACACCCAAAATTTATTTTTCCAGTTTGATGAATGGTATAGATTTGTTCCATAGATGTCGAAAACTTATTTTGAAGAGATATTTGCTCGAAACCAGTTAAATAATTTCTGCAAATATAAAACATAACGGGAAGTAGGCGAGAAAATAGTGATTTACGATTTAAAATCGCTTGTATCTAAAGTTTACTCAAATCTTTTGTTATGAAACTGCAGCACCCTTAAGATAAACCATTTTGCATCAGCTCTGCACAAACATTTTTCATATTGCGGCAATTAAAAGGCTATATGTTGATGTTTTCTTACATTGTGTATTCCCACGCTGTTGATTTTCAAATCCGCGTTTGGAAGACCAATCCGTGTATTTTGTATCTGGATGAACGGTGTGATGTATGGGATCTAATAATAGAACACGTCACTAACAATCATCGAGTCAAGAGGCTTTAATCACAATGTATCGATCATATGGGAGCAGACGACGTTACAACTGAGCCAGCAGACGACACAGACAACCAAACGACAGAATGGACGTGATTCATGCATCGCTGTGCCATATGACGTGAATATTCTTTGTGGCTTTTGTAAGCTTTTGTATCTAAAAAAATCGAAAGTAGTTGATTAGACTTGGAAATAGAGATTGGAGAAACAAAGGAATTTTTAAGTAAGTTGTATTTTTTTTATATATTTTACTAGTTGTAGACATAGCCTATACATGTATTTGTTTGACCACGCGCACCTACATGCATTAGGTCTATTTATTTATTTATTTATGTATGTATTTATTTATTTATTTATTTATTTCATAGTCTTTTTTACAATTATGTTCAAAACGGATACACAAAAAGAAGAATAGATCTAGATGGTAGATCTAATATTTACCATTAAATTATTCTAAATAAAACGGCAAAAAATTGGACTGTTCCAATTTGAAAACCATTTCACTCTCTAGAAATGTCGTCTTGAAATAATATAGGCCTACAATTTATTTGTTATTTGTATAAGAACCGATATCTGTAAAGGGGTCTTCATGATATCTGACATTAGAGGTTTACTCATGTTTCAGACAAACTTGTGCATAGTAAGTGCAGTCTGAACAGGGTTCATGTACATCAGTCTTCAGAGCTACAGATAACAGGGATAATAGTGGCTTTTCTAATCCGAGTCTTCTCTGATGAAAATTCGCTCTTTGATGTTTGGATGTCGCTATTTATAAATAGCGACATCCAAATATCAAAGAGCGAATTTTCATCAGAGAATGCTCGGATTACGGCTTTGCACAATGCAATATTGCCTTCATGGTTTATTATACCCTACGATGTGGGTACTTAATTTAATCGTCCCAACATAGGGGTTGGAATTAAGTTAGAATGCCTTTAACCCCCTCCTATCTGTAGCTCGTCTTATTCTTATTGTTATGGAGACGGTATGAAAGAACAAATTTGCGCTTGATCAGATTCCGGATATGCGCACTCTGATCTGGATCCATGTTGGTCTCAAAACAGCTGCGGCGGATCCAAAACATACACATATGCGGGGTTCGTTTTTATAGAATTGCACAATTCTGACTGAATTTCTGCATGAAAATGAAATACTGGTAATCGGGCTACAGAGGGGGTTCGTTTGAATCAACCGAACTCACTCTGGATGTACCACTCTTATTCTATAAATACGTAGGTTCCAATATTTTTATCATTATTTTATTTTGCAAAATTTTGGTTTCTGCAGTTCTCTCTTTTGCATGGCGAGTCATATTTTTCTATAAATTATCACATCTTGCACAAAGTTTCAAAGAAAATCTGCCTTATCGATTGTATGCTCACTTCGTTTTATTCCGATAAAATGTTGCCATAGCAACTTATGAGCGATATTTTAGTTTAAGACTTTTTTGCATACTGTTTCTTAGCTGGCAAATGTCCTTATCTCGGCGTTTTTTTTTTTTTTTTTTTTTTTTTTTTTTTTTTTTTTTTTTTTTTTTTTTTTTTTTTACTTAGCTTTTCTCGTTACACTGCTCATTTCGCTGTTAAAAACACTGAAAATTAGATCTAGTCCTGCTGGCCTTGGTGACCATTGGAGGTATTAGAAAGCACCGATGGAAAAGAAGAAAAGGATGATGATGATGATGATCATCATCATCATCATCATTTTCTTCTTTTCCATCAACGATTTTAATCCGACGATGCTCAAATATTCTGATTTCCATTACATTAATTATTTGTCATTTGCAACATCTTCCAACTTGGGCAGCTTTAAAGTTGTGTCGTTTGAAAAAGTAAATACGGCATTGTAGGCCTACTTGTATAATACGAACAAAGAATGGAAAGAGGAAGAATATTTTGTGACAAGGAAATAGCAAAATCACAAATTGTCACTTATTGTCACTTGAATATTTTACACGATTCTGTGCTATCATTCAAAATTAACCAGTCGACGGCTCATTTCTCATTGTTTTCCATCTAAGTAAAAAATGTTGCCCAAAATTCGAAAAAAAAGTTACGACATTGGTAGGCTACGACTGCACAGAACACCCAGGCTGGTCAGGTCGACACCTTTCGCACTTTCCTACAAGCTTTATTTCGATAGGCCTATCTCGCTACTCATACAACCACTTTTGGTCATTTGATGGGTTTACGTGCTTTTGTGTCATCAGCAGTGTTCTCCCCAGCCTAACAGGCTATGCTGTATCGGACCCCACTACAGATTCATGTAAATCGCTATGATGCCCTTACAGCTTGAAAATTACCCCTACATCTTAATTCCTCCAAAATGGTCACCATATAGGGACATTTAGAGGTATTTCGTGTCAAAAACAGATAAATAATGCATTTTTACACAATAAAATGTGACTATTCCGTATAAAAACCATAATGGGAAAAGAAGAAATTGCTCAAATTGAGCAATTTCTTCTTTTCCCATCATGATTTTATTCACAATTATTTGCATGGACACAATTTTAATTTGCTGCTACGGCTTTAAATTATTCTGCGGAGAACCCTGCATCACTCACAATTAACCAATGGATGCTATATATCCGAGCATCCAAATCAGTCTAGATAAAAGTTGTATATCTTGATAATTCATCTCACAATTTTCCCACAATGTTAACCCTCTTTTTCATATCTTCATATTCAGCGCAAGATTGTTCATTTTAGCTTGACAAATTCAGATTAATCTTTAACAACTAATTGTCATTTGATGGGTTTACATGATTTTGTGTCATCGCTCACAATTAATAAGTGGATGGCTCATTTCCGAGGGTCCAATTCCGTCCTCATAGATCTAGATAATTAGGCTAATTATACGTCCTTTTCTAACAACAATGGTGGCACCGGGAACGTTTGATGATTAGACATAGGATTTTGGTCAAAGGTTTAAAGAAAATAGTATTAGTATATAAGATCCCTCGAGATACATTAGGCTGTATACGCAGATACATCTGAATCCACGAGTTCTCAAATGCTTTAACCCATTACCAGACGGCACAATTTTGCACTGTTCCAGTTTGGAAGGTGTTGCAGACGAAAATTTCAAGATAATGAAAATTAAAAAATCTTTCCATTTTGGGTTAGAAAACATTAAGGATAATGAGGAAATTGCTTGTCACAAGCAATTTCTTCATTTTCCACAATGTTTTCCAAAGCCTTTATATTGTAGGACAATAATTACCATTTTGTCGCATTCGACGATTTATGATATTGTACACAAAGTTTTATTTTAGACAATTCTGAATTTCGTATGAATTCCCATTTTTATCGATATCAAAGGGTGTTTGTTACAATACAAATTACATCCGAGCACTTAGATGACACGATAAGAAATATTGAAGGGGGGTCAAAGTTAAGTAAGGGTTTAGTGATCTTTAATGTCGTTATGTCATATGATCGAATTTCAATTAACCCAGCTTATCCCTTGTTTCGTCGATATTTTTTTTTTTTTTTTTTTTTTTTTTTTTTTTTTTTTTTTGTTCTCCGATCACAAAATATTTACTCATTGTCGCATAATGACGCTTTTGACGTTCCACAAAATTATGGTATTTGAAACTTTGAAACTTTGTGAAGAATTATGACAACCAATTTGTTCATTTCCCACGTTTTCTTCATAGAATGACGACAAAAAAAACATCAAACTTTCTTTCACTTGCAACTGTTACTGTCGTCTGCAACATCTTTTAAGAATGTTGGACTAGGCTGGTCTAAAATTATGCCATCTAATAAGGATTCGTTCGAAATGCAAAGAATTTGCAAATGACAACACGAATATGAAATATTCGTGCAAAAGTGGGAACGTTTGGAAAAGAGACCAACGTGCAGATTTGTATGCATGGGGATTCTATCACACTGTATTTTTCTAGCCATTCACATATTATCATATAGAATAGAATAAAGTGCAGTTATTGAATGTATCTGGATCGAATAAGATACAATGGAGTGCACATTCGTTAGAACTATTGTCATGCTGTCACAATCAATATTTACTATAACCCTTCAAACTTTTGGGATATCGTCGATTTACAACAAAAACATCGTAACTGCAGCTTGTTTTAAGCTACAGTTATGAGGTTTTTGTTGAAAAGCAGCGATATTTGTTTACATTTCTCGCGCCAGGTCACAAGCACAAAAAGTCGCAGGAAAAGTTATGGTAAAGAAATCTCACATGTGTCAATACTGTGCCACGCAATCCCTAGTTTCTGCAAGAATCTTCAACATAAATTAAGGACAATTCACATACTCAGTTCCACGTCCACGTCACGACCATAATTGTCTACATGATGTGAACGCAAAATTGTATGTGACGTCGACCACTGACCAGGCCTAAATGCATTTTAGAACTCGTTCAAAGACGCAAAAACTATACATGTACAATCTTTCAAGCTGTAGTTATGATTTTGACACTCGTATCGAACAGAGGCATTACCAATCAGTTTCATGCCCCCTTTTTCTGTTGGTGTATCTTGGTTGCAAATGTTTCAATGAATACTGTATACTGTTCTGTGTGAATTTATTTGGATTGTTATTATTTACCTATCATAAATATTGACATTTGTGGTCCTATAGATATGTGACAAAATGACCTGGCTGTAACTTAAAAAGGGGACAAGAGAGTTCATCGAACATACTAGCTCGCATAATAACTTCTTCCAACAGAAAAATATCTTCATCTGTTCACAACTTTCCTGTAAAGCAACCTGCTGTTTTAGAGTCTCCTTTCTACGTGACAGGTCGCATTCATATTTTGGAAAAGAAGAAAGTGCTCATGATTAACATTTAATTCTTTTACCTCAATATTTTCCATTGTGTTTTGTAATAAGAATATCGAAACCAGGGCTCGTCTTTACGAATATGGTTAAGGATAAACCACAGCATTCATTAAGATTGTTGATATGGTGAGATGATCACTATTGACAATAGTAGCCTACATGTATGGAACATATCTAATTTGGCACATGAAAAGAGGCTTTCCTTAGACTCCAGTATGCATCATTTACTGGGATGCCACGTCGATGTTTGACCTCTATCATAAGCATAATATGTGATCCGTCACGCTAAAAGGGACCTTATAGGAAGTGTGAAAAATATCGACCCTAGTCAGTCTGCGCAGTCCGCGCAGCCAGACTTGAGCCGACAATTTTCACTTTAATGTAATTTTCTAAATCCAGAATGTTTTCCCTATCTTACTACATGTTCATTTTTCGCATACAGTATCTGGTTGACCTTTGGTGAGTCTGACAAGTTTGTCAAAATTTGGATTTTTTGGAGTTCGGATTAGGTCCCTTTTAGCTTGACGGGTCACATTAGTTTGTCTGCACATCAATGTAATTTCAGTCATTTAAACTGTATTTCGAGTCTTGCGTGGGAAATAGTTAAAGGGCGTGTCCTTAACTTTGTTTCAAATCAAAGCCCATAAACCGAGATTTCTATTTACTTACGAGTAGATTCATTAGATGTCATTAAACTGTGACACTACGAGTTAATTGTTCATTAAACAAAATAAAACTCAGTTTTATGACGGTCTATTTTCTGCATGATACACAAATTTTACTATTTACTCTTGGTGTTGCCCAGGCCTTTTTGGTGGGCATTCTACAGGGTGTCTTCACATATGGAAGGGATCAATGAGGAATGAGTGAGTGAATGGAGTTTTACGTCCAACTCAACAGCTAAGGTCATATGGAGACGGGATCTCGGTTTAAAGTCTCATCCGAAAGACTTCAAAGAGGAATGTGTCTTACCTAAACATTTGTGACCCGTTAAGCTAAAAGGGACCTTAACCGAACTCCAAAAATTCAAATTTTGACAAACTTGTCAGACTCAGCACTGGTCAACCGGATCCTGTATGCGAAAAATGAACACACAGTAAGATAGGCAAAACATCCCGATTTTAGAAAATTACATAAAAGTGAAAAGTATCGGCCCTAGTCTGGCTGCGCGGATATATTTCACACACCCGATAAGGTCCCTTTTAGCATGACGGGTCACATTTATACTTGTAAGTAATTGAAAGCATCAGCTCAAACCATTCCCGGACCCTGGGTCGTCTCATTGTCCACATTGACATTTTTCTCAGAGGGGGCATGTGTTTTTCGGAAGTGTGTGTGTGTGGGGGGGGGGGGTATTAGCGCATGAAAAAATCTTTTGAAGTCACTTTGGTAAGCCTGTTCTACAAAATACGAAAGGGGTCGGCTTTTTCGAGTTCTCGATTTAATACATTATACCATAATCTGTCTAGAATGCATTTTAGTATAAACAATCCGACCACATTGCGTTGGGATGGCTTTGAGATTCCAAAAATAGGCCTACACTTCTTATACAAAACTCCACACAGCGACAATGCCTTACATTATCACTGCAGACATATAAATTACGTGATCATGGTAAATGTGACGTCATATCGTAAAGATGGCGGAAATTTATTTATATTTTTGAAATCATTTTTTTTTAAATCCAATTATATTTTTTATTTGGATTCATATCTGACACCTCATATTCCTAAAACATCACTTACAGCATGTTTACCTTTTTGAATAAAAATCGAAATAAAAAAAAAATACCTGAAATCTTGGTAACTCAAGCTGTGCCGGCAGAGATCTCCCCAATCCCAATTCAGGGGAGATAACTGCGATGGAGATTGTTCTTATGCACCTAGGCCTATATGTAGTGCCTATGTTTAGTTTTTGGGTTTCGAAACTCGGCAAATGAGTTCTACCGGGATTTGCAGAATTTCGAATTTGGCCAAAAACGAATTTCGGCACGACATAAAATAATACATGTATGACTGAAGATATTGAATTAAAACAAACGGAAAATAATCATTTCACTTACTTACTATAATTACAAAGCTTGACCGGTTAATTCTCATTGTATGCGTCCTATAAATGTCATAATGGCCTGTTATAGAATATTAATTGTGATCAATCATTTCTGTCAATGTCACCTGCTACATTTGGACATTGCATATTACAATACAATACAATACAATTGTTTTATTGCATTAAACATAACATACAATGTTTATAGCAAATACAAATACAAAGAACTGAAAGAGAAAGTCAATGGAATCAACATTTAAACATATACGTAGTGAATGAATTAACAGAAGAACAAAATTGTAACAATGTAAATGGATTATTTTGTTATTTTCTTTCTAGAGATGCATAATAAATAAATTTTGCTAGATTTCTTGTTTGTACTTTCGAATTGATTGTAAGGAGGTTAGTAAATTTTTGAATAGTAGGCCAAGTATAATAATATCTTTTGATGTATTTCTTTCTCAAATCAACAAATTTTGGGCAAATTAGTAAAAAATGAAATTCGTTTTCAACCATGCCAGAAGTACAATATTTACAATTTCGTTCATTTCTGGCAATATTCATGTGTCTTCCCCGCTCAATTTCTAAGTCGTGTGAGGACACTCTAAATCTTGTCAGTGCTGATCTGAATTTTGTGTTTGATATGTAATCAAGATAATTTTCAAAATGAAAAGTATGTTTGAAGAGCGAATAAGTTTCCAATTTTCTTGAATTATTGATGGAAGAATACCAGTTTTGGTGATACATATCGATTAATCTTTGTTTAATTATATTAAAATCAATTTGTAAGTTGAATTGGTTTTGCCATATAAAATGAAGACCACATTCGTTAAGAATGCATCTTATATGATAAGCCCAGTTCATATTGTTATATGTTTGTCCACTTTCCAAGTCATTAAAAAGCATTATGTAAGTATTAAATAACAGCGAATTTTCGTTCGACTTTAAAATCTTAATCCAATATTTAACAATAATAAACTGTCTGTGTAATTTTAAAGGAATTCGTCCTAATTCGCCATATAATGACTCAAGGTTCGTTGATTTTTTAACAATCAATAATTTTCTGCAGAATTTGGTAAAAACTGATTCTATCTCTGGAGCAGGGTGGTTACCCCATGCCTCAGCAGCGTAATTAAGGACAGGAGAAACTATACTATCGAATAAATCGAGTTTGGTTGAGACAGGTAATTCTAATTGGTTAAAAATGGTGAAAAGTCTATGCATCGAATACGAAGCGCGCTGTGCAATATCTGCTTGCGTTCGGTTCCAACTTCCATTTTTGTAGAGATTTACTCCGAGATATTTGAAATGATTCACTATTTCGATTTGAGTATTATACAAGAAAAAATTGTAATTGGTGTGGCGCCCTTTTTCAAATATCATTATTTTAGTTTTATTGACATTTAATTTAAGATTCCACCTGTCACAATATTCCTCAATATCATTAAGAATAGACTGAAGAGATTTTGGATCCTGCAAAAATACAGCCGCGTCATCCGCAAATAATAGTAAAAATAATTGTATTTCATTAACAGACATTATACCGTTTAAATTGCTATTAATACTGCTCAGTAAATCGTTTAAGTAAAATAAGCACAAAATGCTGCTGGCGGGATCACCCTGTTTAACGCCCACATTTGAATAAATGAATTCTGATTTGTCTGATCTGTATCGTACATAGGATTTCACCTCGCTATACATTGATTTAATAGAGTTTACGAATTTGGTACTCACGCGCTCGCTTATCAATTTTCGAAAAAGTAATGTTCGATCAATCCGATCAAACATCTTTTCCCAGTCAAGAAAAGCTACATATAGTTTTTTGTTGTTGGATAAAGTTTTGGATATCAGTGAATGCAAAATGAAAAGACAATCGACCGTCGATTTATTTTTTTGAAATCCAAATTGGTTGTCTATAATTTTACTGTGTTTTTCTGACCATTTGTTTAATCTTGTTATCACCAATTTAGAATATATCTTCGAAATAATGTTGTTCAGTGTAATTCCTCTGAAATTTTTGGGATCCATTTCCCCGCCTTTGAAAATAGGTACTATTATGCCCTCCGCCCAAGATTGTGGGTACTCACTCATGTTATATATTTTATTGTATAGAGATTTTAAAAAATTGCCGATAATGTCAAACGAGCTTTTGAATATTTCTGATGTTAATTGATCTGTGCCTGCACTTTTACAGTTTTTCTGTGAAAATACTGCATTTCTTACTTCTTGCAGGGAAAAATCTGCATCTAAATCTTGATCTGTGATGTTTTCGGACTGGTTATCTGTGATATTCTCATTGTCTGCATTATTTGATTCTTGATCACTTTGAAAGTTATAAAGGCTATAAAAATGATTGTACATGTCTTCTATTGCTATATTATCCGAGTCTTGGGTTTTCTTTTTATTTTGTGCATTTATATTTTTCCAGAAATTTTTTGAATCACTTTTTGCCATATTTGATATGCGTTTGCCCTCTTTCTGGGTATACAGTTTTTTTTTACTCTTTTTCTTTATTTTAATATAGGCTCGTTTCTTTTCTAAAAATAAATTTTTACTTTCTATATCTTTTTTTCTAAGGTATCGATTTCGGGCTTTATTGAACTCTTTTTTTGCATCATAGCAGTTTTTATCAAACCATTTATTTTTCTGTTTGGTGGAATTTTTATTAACTGATCTCTCTTTGCCAAAGGTTTTAAATGCATTTTCATGAATATAGACCGTGAATTGGTTGACTGATTAGGGCATGACCTATCGTTACTGGCACAACACGCTAGTAAAACATTGTGGGAAAAGAAGAAAATGCTATCAATGTCAGCATTTTCTTTATTTCCCACAATATTTTCAAATTATTGGTCTTTTATGTTCTTTCATTCTCCACTTTTCAACGAAAACCTCGTATCTACATATTTAAACAAGCTCTAGATATGAGGTTTTTTCGTTGAAAAAAACGTTATTCTTTTCGTAATACAGTCAATGCATTTTAACATCGGTTTGAACTCTCGTCCGAAGGACTAGACAGGCGGGTACCGAACCGCCAACCATTTTTTACAACTTGATCAAAATACTCGGAATTCAATATTTCGGCATTTTTCTTTTTCAAGAAGATCGTGCCTTGTGTTGTTTAGGGTGTTTCCACTGCACGAAAGTAGAACAAAGCAAACCGTCGTAAAAGTTTGAGCGACGGATCAAAGTTCAATTTAAGCCGCGTTCCCATTGCCGACCAAATCATCTCGATCACCTCGATCGCCTAAATTCCCCGATCAAACCCGATTAAATTCGATCAAATGTATTTACACGACTTTTTCTTTATTTCTTGTCGATTAATTCCCGATCATTTTGTCGACCACGCTCGATCGTCCCGATCACTCTTGCCGACCAAGCTCGATCAGTATTCGATCGCTTGATCGAGTTGATTTGGTCGGCAATGGGAACGCGCCTTTACATTGAAAATCATCACGAGTAGCATTTGGTCTAGTTGATTTATATGAAGAAATTAACATTCTCTTTTCCCCTATTTTTATAGGGTAATATATCAATAATTTTGGAATTGACAGGACAAATTTAGAGAACTAAAGTTCAAAAATGTCCTTCAAAACTTAGTGATTTTTTTACGATATAGAGCAACAGTGTGAAATTAATGTGAACATAAAAAAAGAGAAAGAAAAATATCCATCTTTAATGGCATTTATGATTAAAAACAAAACAGAAATAACATTAATGGTCTTTCCTGTGGTTATTGTATATAATTATGCGACCAAACCTGCGAAAGGGACCTTCTTTACATTGAAAAAACATAAAGAAATCGATTTCAATACGAAAAGATTAAGGTATTTCACCCCAAATGATGTTCACGCGACATCGGAATTATTTGGGCGACGTCGTCAACATTCGGCGGTGGAATGGTCCATCGCCGAATGTTTTCAATGTCACTTGAATAGGTTCTGATACGAAACGAATGTTTTAAAACAACGTCGCACGAACAGTTTAGACGTCGCGTAAATTTTCATTTAGGAAGGATTACATTAGAATGTTTTCCATGACCTTGACAAGGGTTGCATTGCATAGGCTATATCTGAAAATTCCGCCCATGATCAGGATGGTGAAGGCTTGCAATGGCCGACACTTATTTATGTTTCACAGAGGACAGGCATCTTTTTGCGTGACAGGTTACTGTATTTGTGTAAATCTAAATGTAGAATTAGAATTAGCGAAAAGAAAGATATCATATGGCTTTAATTAATTCACTATTTAGGTTCAAACGCATAAACTGTTTTGAACTCATCGCATAAATCCTAGAACGGACGATTTCCGCAAGTTAAATGGAAAGAAAGGTCTTTGAATCGTCGTCAAACGTGGGTTATTTGCATTTTCCAACCCAATTTTCTTCCACTACCCCTAATGAGATTTGAGCAACGTTGGATTTATTCGGGCGACGTCGAAAACATTCGGCGGTGGAAAGTTCCACGAGTTTTACGACCATGCCCGAATAAGTTCGGATACGTAACGACGACGCTCGAAAAAAGCAGATGTTTTATGAATCTCAAAAAGGCCACTTTACGGGTATTCTACCTTAAGGGGGAATGCTACAGTTTCCTAAATTTCTTCCCAATAATAGAATTTATTTATATTTTGTATGTTGAAATTACATGTTATTACCAAATGGAAAATGAAATAAAAATGGATGGTCAGCGGTCTTGTTTGAATTTTATAGGCATTCGTATCACATACCCCTTCTGCGAAAAAAATGCACAATTTCTTGCACGTGTCTAAGGTCACTAAAATGCTAATTAAATGCTTTTTATTCATCGTTTAATCCCTAAAATGGATTTAAAGTAACGGCTTACATTTAGTAAGAACAGAAAACCCAAAATATGTGCTATTATAAACGCGTAAATGTATAAAACAGCATGCTCACGTGTTCGGTTAGATCAACGAAGCTAGAGTGTTTTATGTCAAAATTTGCAAATTTTTGGAAATATTTCAAGTTCTACATAATAGAATTTGCTAAAACTAACTCATTGTATTAAGCAACATGTCCTGGTAATAATTCAAAAAGAAAATCTATAGGTCAGCGCACTTATTAGTGAATTACAACAAAATGACGCAAAACAGTGGTAATTGCATACAGACTTACGACTGTCTTGCTCTAAATAATCAATTTCCATCTTGGGGGAATCGGTTTCGCATAATAAATACATTTTACCCTCGAAAATGGTAAATTGTATTGATGTGTTTTATTTTTGAAAATATGGTAGCGAAACATATTGGTACGAAACATTTAATTTACTACAGTAATGACCGAGTGTTCCGAAAAACTAGAGCATTCCCCCTTAAGAGAGAGAAATAAAACAGCTTTCACTAAAAGAATGGTCGATGTCAAAAACCAGACCATGTTACGCACATGGTTACATGTTAGAGTCTGTGAGTGGTTATGCGAAAGCGCTTCCATTGTTTCTTATTCGGTTAGATATCCCTCTGAAATTGACATTTGACATGGACCAAGAAAAGGAAAATGAACAAAAAAGTAACACAACTTTCAGAACGGTCCAGATCAAATTGAACGCTTAAAAGTAAAGCACACAAGAATTTATCGAAACGCAACAAAAATCTATGTACATGTATATATTTCCAAGAATACGATTGGTAAGTACGTTTGACTATAGCTAAACTGTTGCAAGTATACATTAGTTCATATGTTCTTAGAACAGTTTTGCATTCATCCCTAAAATTGCTCATCTTAACAATAGTAGCCTATTGATGTTCAGTCAAAAGTGTCCAGTTTCTATTTCATGAATATAACACCTGGTTTCATAGGTAAATGATAGCATTTTACCAAAGAAGAAGATTATCCGTTTGTTGTTTGAAATGCATTTTCAAATCCTCTCCCAAAGATAAAAAGATACAGCTTGGGAAAATATTAATCCAAAAGAAATCAAATTCTTCTTTTGGCTCAATATTTCCTCAAAACTCAAATTCTGTCTCATAATACGAGTACGATATGCATAATTTTGCTTTTCATTTACATTAACCCTTTACCACACAATGACTCCTTTTGACTCCCCACAACATAATGGCTTTGGAAAACATTGTAGAAAATGAAGAAATTGCTTGTGACAAGCAATTTCTTCATTTCCCACAATGTTTTCTACCCTAAAAGACAAGAAAATGTACAATATCATTCACTTGAAATTGTCGTCTGCATGATCTTTGAATTTGGATCAGTCTAAAAATTTGTTGTTTGGTAATGGGTTAATATTGCCATCTGAAGCAGGTTAAACAATGTTGAGCAATTTTACCTGTTTAGTCCTTTTATCTAAACGAACAAAAGATTGGACCACATCAACTTTGATATTTGTATACTTTTTATAAATATGCAATAACAAATGACCTGAAACTGGGTAGAATATCGTCGGTGCTATTGTAAAACCTCGTAACTCTAGCTTTAATTAGATGGGGTTACGATGTTTTGCAATAATGCCGACGATATGTAAAATTCGATCTCATTAGCTCAAATTGAAGGGTATAAAATCGATCTAATTTCGAGGGCACGTTAAACTGTCATAAAACTTGATCAGGGTGGTCAGTTTAATTGCTCCGGACACTCGACCATTGTCCATTCTCATTATTAGTCCATTTAAACCTTTCTCATAAATCAGTGCAATTTTACACTCAGACTCATCCTATAATAGAAAAATATAAAGATGTAGGCCTAAGTTGTAAAATCAGTCAGAGCAACATATAAGAGGGGGTAAGGTACTCTAAATTTGTTATTTCAAATCCAAACCCTATGATGTGGGTACTCATTGGAATCGTCTCATCGGGTCTACCAAACAATAAATCGTCTATGATATTGCAAAACCCCGTAAATTCAGATTAATTAAAGCTGAAACTACGAGGTTTTGCATTAACACCGATGAAATGCAAAATTGCATTTTGAAAAGCGCTGAAATTAGCGATTCCTGTTTGGGTAACAAGTTTAGCTCGCTAGTGCTTAGCTTTTTCCACCAGCTTCTCTTCCCTAAATGTTCAGGCCCGTAGGAAGCAATTTCATATTGGAGGGGCTAAAGCCTCAGTGTCTGAATATTGGCCCCCCGTTCCTACGGGCCTGATGTTTCCTACATTTAGCACAACTATTCATAATAATACTGGGCTGTTCTAGTCACCCGTGTGTCGGCATAATGCTATGGTTAAGTTTTCAAGTGTAAGTTTGTCCAATCTCTGTTTCAACAAATGCCATTGCTCTGATACTTTGCACATGCCTCTGTGACCATAGTATCAGCTCCTCTAATATGAAATTTAGCGGAATTTTTACCCTTCTGGACTTAGATATTCTTTTTTTTTTCTTGACCCGTGACCAAAATATCAGCCTTTATTTGAAGATTCGTTACGCATTTAATTTAATGGAATTTTTACGCATTTCGGACGTAGACTTTTTCAATATCCGGCACTTGATAGTCGCTCTTGGCTGTACTGAGACATCTCTTTTTGCATACTGTCTTAAAAACCAGGGATCGGTTTGGAAATGATTAAACCATCAACAGACAGCAAAGTTTTAGACTATTCTAAATTGGAAGGTGAAGCAGACAACATTTTCAAGTCTATGAAATTTTACATTTTTGGTATTTCTGTAGAAAACATTGTGTGAAATGAAGAAATTGCTTGTTACAAGCAATTTCTTAATTTTCCACAATGTTTTCCAAAGTCTGCACCTTCTGTGGCGTCAAAAATACGTCACTGTTTGCGAAAGGGTTAAGCCCGTTATTCGATAAGAGGTCGATAAGTACACATTGCACTATTGTAGTCATTTCTATAATGATAATATTTGGGTTACGTTGCATCGAGCTAATGATATTAACTACGCGTCATCTGGAATTGGGTCGCTACCTGTATGGTATGAAGATTAAGATCTTTATTATCATTAATTCATAAGTGAGTACGTCTTATTGCATTATTATGTCCCTTTAAAGGTATTCAAATGCAAGTTCTGATAGAATTTCGAATTTAGAAAAAATGTTTTAGATATTTAATTAATTTATAGTGTAAAAAGACATTTATTTAAAAATATGAAAATGGCAATATTGCCTGTTATAAATGCAGAAATTTAAAGCTGCTGTTGTGAAAATATAGGTATTAAACCCCTTTCATTATCAGGACTTAAAGTTCTGAATATGATTGCTGTGAGTTGGAAAAAATACAAACTGCATAATCGAAATGCTTTCTTTTGAAATGATGTTTCTCGTTTCGTATATCGCTGCTTTTTTCCCCGAAAACATCGCAAATGCTTAAAAACAAGCTGCAGTTACGAGGTTTTCGAACAAAAGCAACGACATAATATCATTCAAGCTACAAAGTTCAGATCGACCAATTTCGTCAGTGCTCAAATGTCCATTTTCCCATGACAATACTCAAATGTAACTCGGGTGTCCATTTTTATTGGTTTAACTGCATAGTATTAAATATTTGTATAAGAATTTTGTGGCCGTGAATTATATCACGATGACCACTCCATAACAATGGCCAGTTTTAATTGACCTAATGTTGTAACATTTAAACTTACTAAAGTCAATATGGTCATGACGGACGGACGGCTGAGGCAGGGGAAAAGGGATTGTAAGAAATGTTTTATTTTTTTTAAATTTGAAGAGTTGGCATAATAGAATTTAATCGAAAAAAAAAAAACAGACAGACACACACAGAGATAGACAAATTATGCATACATAATTAAGCATTTTGTCAAATCAAGTAATAGTTAAGAAGAAAATTAATGCCAACTCTGCGAAATCCTTTTTTAACTTTTTTTTTTCAAGCAAATCATGGCATTTACGTAGAGTTTGTCTATGAAAATATTGAGAAAAAAGGAAGAAAATGTGGATTAAAAAGAATTTTATCCGGTTCTCTCACTATTTCTTGTTTTGTAGCACACTTATTTACAATTTCCGAGGCCATTAGCGCTGTCACTTGCAACGGCTTTAAGTTGAACAAGTCTGCAGATATGTCTTAGGGGATAGGTTAAATGATGAAAAATAAATGTCATAAGTTAATATTATCTTTAGGTGTATCGTATGTCATCTGGAATCCATGTAAGACAAATATGTATTATTGTACAGTTATTCTTGTACAGAAAAATTGAGGCAAAAGGAGAAAATGCGGATTATCAGGATTTTCTTCTTTTGACTTAATGTTTTCCCAAATATTTTCTATTAGGAACGTCAAAGCCAGGACATTTCATGAGAAGCGGCTACCTATATTGAACAAAAGTAAACACAGAATTTATTCCAGGAAATAAGAAAGGTAGATATCGGCGCTTTTCAACGAAAACCTAGTAACTGCAGCTTAAAACAAGCTGCACTTACGAAGTTTTCGTTGAAAAGCATCGATATAACACCTGTGAACTGCACTCTGAATGTATAGGCCTACTAACTACGTATTGGAAATCATTTACTGAACATCGGAGTAGTGTTTCGCAGAGCTTCATTACATGTAGGCATACATCTACTAAGGATCAATGTACTTTGTGATTGCATTGTATTGTGGATGTAGCTTTGGTAAGATTTTTATGATTAACTCATTACTAGACGGCAGAATTTAGTCTAAATTCAATTATGTTGCAGACGAGAATTTAAGGTGAATGATTTTTTCTATCTAGGTAGCAAACATTATGGAAAATGAGGAAATTGTTTGTTATAAGCAACTTCTTCGTTTTCTGTAATGTTTCACAAAGCCTTTATCATGTAAGACGTCATAAGCGTCATTATGTGGGAATGGGTTGGTAGATTATGTTCTAATTGGCATACAAGGTTTGTGCAAAAATGTAGTAACTACACATCGTTATGTGCTTTTACTGCAATGTTGCACTAACCTACCATTTATGATCTTCTATTTATCATTTAATTTTTTTAGCATACCAAATAATTAAAGTGACATTTCAGAATTATTTTTACATAAATTTTACTTTTATTCTATCTGAAAGAGCGCGTTTTCTTATGAAAATTTCAAGCCAAAATATTGAACCGTTTACGAGAAATATATATTTTTGTGCTAAAATTAAACGAATTGTTGTGGACAACAGTTCAGATTTATATAGAATTTGTCATTACTGTCTCAACTTTGAATGCGTATTTTCGCTTATATAGATGACAACTTCAAAAAACTAATAGCATTTCTACGCATTAGAATAAACAATCCTTGCATCAAGACATACTTTTAAAAAAATGAAATAAATGTGAAATGTCACTTTAAAAGATTGCGTGAATGAAGCATAGATAAAGGTAAATCTACATACATGTACATGTACAACCTGTAAGCTCTTCTCCGACTGGTATATCGTCGCTTTTCAACAAAAACCTCGTAACTGCAGCTTAAAGAAAGCTGCAGTTACGAAGTTTTTGCTGAAAAGCAGCGATATCGGAAATCATTTAGTGTTGGCCTAGTGTTTCGTGCAGCTTCATTACATGGGATGTTTGTATTTTGAGAATTATCTTTACAGATAGACGAAACTTGTTTCTTGGAAATGTATCTGGTGATATTTTGTTTTAAATGGATTATGTTGTATGTTTGCTTATCTGTGTTTTGCCTTTTACTAAAATATTTCCGGTAGCGCTTCTTAACCCCAGAAACCCCCCCACACACGCACACACAAACACATACACACACACACACACACACACACACACACACACACACACACACACACACACACACACACACACACACACACACACACACACACACACACACACACACGCACACACACACACACACACACACACACACACACACACACACATTTTTTATCATATTGGTAGAATCAATTTGAATTTTCTCGTTTATTCGACTAAGGGATATATTGATTGATTAGTTGCATAGGTTGTTATCATTCGCAGACATATTATAATTAAAACTTGAATTCCATACTCTCTTAAAACAGGGGACTTTACCACTTCGTTTAAACTGATGAAATGATAATATTGTTGTATTTTGATGATTTAATCTTTACGACAATAGACCTCGACTTTTGAGAGTAGCATTCCCACTGCTTAAAGAATAAATGCATTTCAGATTCGAATTGCCTTGCACAAGTCCATCGATATAAGCCAAATCTAATCTAATTCTTAGACACGTATGCTTCTCCTCTAGACCAAAAACATATGGCTAGACCAAGAAAAACATGGCTAAAGATTAGAATTTTTAGAAATCAACATGTGATTTACTGTGAATCAAACCCTATGTTATGGGACTCAGTTAAATCGTCTCGGAGCCCTCCGAGACGATTCAAATGAGTACCCACATCATAGGGTCTGGATTTCAAATAACGATTTTCGAATGCATTTACTCCCTTTTATCTGTTTCTCTGGTCATAGACAATTTAAAGTTCTTCTCTATAACTAAACACAATGAAATCTACATGTACTCTGACAGAATATAAACAAAAGGTGGAAGTTCCAGGAAGCACCTGCCTCGCACTATTTTACCAGAGCTAGGATTTTGATGTAGTGCCAAAATTGATCATTACTTGTAAACCTTGCACATAATTGCAGAAATTAAGGAGGAAATAAGCATTTTCCTCTTTCTTTTTTTTCTTTCTTCTCTTGCAATGTTTTCCCAACATGTCTCTAATCACTGGTGATGAACTCGGCCAAAGCGTGGGACGTTTTTTCGCGATCATAGTATTCCGTCGATGTTGTTATAAAATATCGTAACTACAGCTTCGATAAAGCCGTAGATACGAGATTTTATAACAACACAGACGGTTTGTCAATACATATCGGTAGACCCGGTCTATTTTTAAAACAAATTCATTGTTATTAGAAAAAACTATCCAATCAGGTCTTCAAACTCGCATTTAAACGCAAAGTATATGTACCTTGTTGTAGCGAAAAACTTCCCTCGCTTTGGCCGAGTTCACTACCAGTGCTAATAGGGACGTCAAAATCATGTCTTGTTTGAGAACGCATGCGTCCATTGTTGAATTTTGGGCTTTTTGCATATTTGCTATAGTCCAGAGAGGATATTTTAGAAACATGAACGATAAATAAACATTGGTTTTCGAAAAGCCACCATCTTGTCTTGTCTGTAGAACTACATCGAGTCTCAGTTTCTATGTTTCTTACTCAGATTTCAGCATCCATACACTACGTGTAGATGTCGATGGTTTTCTTTAAAAAGAGTCACGTAAGTAAACAAAGACCAGACGAGGTATCGTGTCAAAACAAAAACAGTGAATTGACAGGGTAGATTGCCAAAATTCGAGGCAAAGATAGACGTCGCATCTCTTTGTTTAACTCTTTCCCATACAAGACCGGATTTTGACGTCCCTTATAGAAGAGGCTTTGGAAAATTGAGACAAAAGAATAAATTACTCAAAGTATCAGCAATTTCTCCTTTTGCCTCAATGTTTTCTTAGTCGTATTTCACACAAATCCCATCTTTATTAACATCGATTTTGACGGCTGAGCTGTATTCAGGCGGACAACTCTAAGTTTCACCGTTTTGGGAAATGGTAAAATCTATCCGTCATATTCTCTCTTTCTATTTACTAGTACATTCAACCGATCTCCTTTCTCCTCTCGTCTCATTCCATTCCGCTTCCTCAGCAGCAATATGCCTACATATCACTAAAATGAAAACGCTGCAATAATGGGCTGCCAAAATGCGATGTAACACTATTATTTTGTTCTTCTCGGTGAGACAAATGAATACACACTGCATTTTGAAAGGCCAATTTCCCTTCTACTGCATATATACCCAGGCTGACATGGGTCAATGCTGTCGCTCCTTATCAATAAAAACCTGATAACTGCAGCTTCAACAATCTGCAGTTTTCGTTGTTGAAAAGCGACTTTATGCTCATAAGCTTTGAATGTACCCTTTCAAGTTCCCCGCTCATATGTAAACAAAGAAGCCCCAATCAGTCTACCATTTCAGTCAGTGGTTATGTTTGATGCCAAAATTCTACGAAATCTTACTCTTGTTATCTATATACCTTGTAGAAATATCACTTTCAATTTCCCAAACAACTAAAAAGCACGTGGATCAAAATTCAAAGCTGATGCGGACAACATGAAAATTGGATTTATATGCATTATACATTTGTAGTTGAAAAAATGTTGATGCAAAATCGACTACATGCATTTTCTTCCTTTGCCTTCATCTTTCCTATGCATATTTTATTATGCAGACAGTAAAAACAGAGGTCTTGTTTGGACAAGGGTTAAGATTGTAAATCCTAGTCAGTGTTTGATCACGATCTATCAAAAGTCCATTTAAGAGATCATTTCAAAATAGTTTCAACAGATACAATTACCAGCATTTTCTTCTTTTCTCTCATTTTTTTCTAGACCATAACATACTGCATATATTCTGGTCCGATTTTGTAACATTCATCATGTCGTTTGCAACTTCTTTTCAATTTATAGCAGTCTAGGATTGTATTGCTTAGAAAAGGGTTAAGTTCAATTGGGTATATTTTCCGCTAGAGAATGGGTTCATTTCATCTTATCAACATTTCGTATCTATTTACAGGTTTTCTGGCATCAAGACAAAGAGCTTCCTAATGTAAGCAGTAAATTATCACGTGACCAGATATCCCAGAATATTCCCCGCGATTTCGTCTGCTGATCACGTGCTGAGAAAAGCCGTCTGCACCAACTCAAACAGAACCAAAACGAACAAATTTTCTCAAATTTCATGGCATGATTACGAAGCAAATCTTTGAAAAATTGATAAATGAGTTATGAAAGATGTTGCGTACACAGTGCAATGAACTTGGATAAATAATTAACGAAACTAGAGAAGTTGCAGCGCTATTTACAGACGATAATCAGCGTGTTTTTACACGCCAAGCTGACACGGATATTTACGTCTGGTTAACTTCGATAACAGAACGATGATAATGTAGATTAGCTCCTGTCTAAAATAAGATGGATTAAAATTGAGTGTCGGGGTGCGTGTTTCGTGAATTTATGAATTTCCGAGCACAGAATATTGGGGCAATACACAAAAGCATCGAGTACTCCACCAAGGCGTGCAAGGATATTTATTAATAAATCAGTGCAACGGATACCTGCAAGAAAATACGTGTACAGACTTTCATCACATAAACAAAGAAACGAACTTTCGATCACTAGTACCTAGTTTCCAAAGTCCATTCAGCGTCGAAAAAGAAGGGATCTTTATCAACAGTGCTCAAAGTTTTTGTATGACCTATTCTTACAGCATCAATTTGTACCGAGCCTTGGTGGCGATATCGTGCAGAGATTATTTGAACTGAACAGTTTCGTGATATCGTGTGCATGAAAGTGATATCAGTAACCAAAGGATAGTGCAGTAATTACATAGACTTGCAGAGATATTCATTTACCAATTAGTGCCACTGTGTCTGGGTTAATTATCTGTCTTCTAGCATTACAAATACTACACGATGTCATACTGAAATCTAAGGATATTTTCATATATCTGCTGATTTAGGAATTTATATGTTCGTGGATCTACTGATGCCATCGATATTAGATAAGTGTTGAAAAGCGGGAAAAGATTTCGAACGCAAGGAATTTTTGAAAGTAAGACCAACTCGAAGACGTGTTTGAATATACTGATATCGGCGAAAGATCATAAATTTTGGCTAGATCTTCTGATATCGTGATAAGCAAACGATAAAAGGAATAAGCTGATATTACCAAAGGATAGAAGGGAGAGAAAAGGTTAATCGTAATTCAGGATACCAGGATGAAGTCGGATAGGTGTACAAAAATGTGTTGAAAAGTGATATTGCAGTGCAAGTTAATGTTACAAATCTAAATTAATAGATTACGTGACAAACATACTGTGTGAATTTTTCAGTGATAAACCAAGAGAGAAACACAATAGGAACATTTATGTGCTTATAGATCTGCTTAAAAACGCATTGAGTGCAATTCTCCAACATAACAGTACATGACATTCATATAGATGTACTTGGAAACACATAAATGGAAGTAGAAAATACTTAAAAGGATTATTTTCGGTCAGTCTTATTCTCGGTCTAACTTTAATTCTAAATATGAACAACCAATCCATACGAAGACATACGGGATGCTTGTAAGATAATTCAAAGATAGAAAACATATAACAGTGTCGCCCTATATACATTCCGTAAACTAGATTGGTTTACCGCTCAATAATGGAAGTGTCTGCCGGTCCGTCGGCGGTGCTGAACCCCGTACCCGGTACCTCTAGCATGGTGGCCGGACTCCCCAGTCTTCCAAGAGGCGGCATAAAGAAACGTCAATGTCTTTCAGAACGTATCCTGTTTGCCAAAGCTCGACTTAATCGAGTATCACAACGAAAGAAACTGTTATATATGGACTCGCCGGAGGATAAATTCGGGGAATACACACATTTAAGTGAAGACGAGCAACTTCTTGAAGCAGCAAAAGCGGGGAAAGATTCTAAAGTGAAGAAGTTGTTATCTCAGGGTAATTGTGCCAAAGATTTTGTCGACGACGAAGGCAAGTCTGCGCTCCACTGGGTGGCAGAGTATGGGTATATGAGAGTTGTTTATACCCTTATAGAAGCCGGTTGGAATATTAATCTTATGGATAATAAACAACAAACACCTTTACATGTAGCTTGCGATCACCGTAATGGAAACATCGCTGCTTGTATGATCTCACATGGGTGTAAAATCCGGACAGTCGATATTAACGGGTTAACTCCCCTACATCGTGCAATCCACTCGAACCTCGAGACAATCGCGTGCATGCTGTGTAATCTCGGTGCTGACGTCAACGCTAGAAGCAACAACGGGTGGACACCCCTGCACGAGGCGTCACGTATCGGTAACGAATATGTCGTCAAAAAGCTAATCAAAGACGGCGCTAACGTTAACGCGATCTCGGACTGTAACTCGTCGCCATTTCTCGCCGCTGTGTTCTATTATCGAATCTCACAAAGAGCCGCATATAACTGCCTGGAACCAATACTCCATCATTTTATTGATAACGGGAGCCAGCTCAGCTACACAGACGGTCAGTGGAATCCACTCAACTCCGCCATTGCTGTCTATAACAGTAGAATCGCAGGCAAGCTTATTTACCATGGTTGTCAAATTCCGGAACTGCAGAAGTTTGGGAGAAGTATTCTAGTCGAGACGTTTACAAAATGTGACGATTACGTCACTAAACTACTGGTCTATGCCGGGTACCACCCCACACCAGAAGAGGTGGATTTATGCGCGAGACGGATACCAACTTTTTCTTTGACATTTCTGAAACTCGCATTTCCGGAATATGAAGGCGGAAAAGGAAGACATGAATTAGAAATCGTGAAGTTTTTACGAGAGCAGTCTCAACAGCCGTTTTCTCTTCAAGCAATTTGCCGGAAATCCATACGTCACGCGCTGAACAGAGCATCACGTGACACATCCATTCTCGGACGAATTCCTCTACTTCCGCTTCCGGAACGAATCAAACACTTTATTTCTTTGAGGGAATACGCAATACGATATATTTAAGTCGAAAGGGAGAGAATTTTGGTGGAAAACTAACCGAAAAAGGAGAAATGCTTATTTTTCTTCCAGGCATTAAATTTCTTGATAGAAAAGTTTTGTAGCGCTAAATTTTGCCATCAATCCATATCGTTTTGAAAAGTATATCTGCAGGGGGTGTTCTTTTGGGAGAGAAAACGTTGTTGGGAATGAAGAAATTGATTGTCACAACCAATTTCTTCATTTTCCACAATGTTTTCCAAAGCTTTTACCTTGAGCGGCGTCAAATAGCGTCAATTTGTGTGAATGGGTTAAAGTACTAAATTAGTCACAACTTAATATTTTCCAAACAAATTCCAATGATTCTAACCCTGTTACAGTTTTGGAATATTTGAACTTTGTTCGATTTTATCGAGATTTTATAACAACACTGACAGTTTATCATATTATACATAAAACGTAAACCCAGTCTATCTTAGCGCAAAATTCATTACTATTGGATCATCGCAAAAATTAATGTGGGGAAGTATTAAAACTCAATATGGTGCTGTAAAATTCAACTTTAATCAATGAATCAGTATTTATTAGCGATTTTGTATACTTTTTATATGCTATATACATTGTACAATCAATCAAGTGGTCTTATGACTGCTTGACGTAACTTATATTGTGTTTTTGTGTATTGAAATAATTAAATGTAGAAAATATATATCATGTACATTGAACTTTTTTCGTTCCATGTATATGATTAACCCTTTCGAAAACGAAAAAATATTCGGTTAGTCCAATTTTCTTTTATATTTGAATAGAAAGAAGGCAATGTAGGCAAAGATCTGAATGCACATCTGTGCAGACTGATCCTAGTCTACATTGGTCACCAGAGCATTGATCAGAACAGGAATATGATGTTTAAAGAAAGTATACAATTTCGAGAATAGAGATCATTGAGGGAAAATAGAAAAATGCTGATCATCAGCATTTTCATATTTTCTCTTAAGGGGTTCTAATCAAAGATCCTTTGATGTCGCCGAAAATAGGACTTGTTTGAGTTAACTAATTTATAGGGGTTTAACGCCTCTTTCAGCTACTATGATCATATCACACCTAACCATGGATTCCTGGTATTTCTCGCACCAGTACTAGCACAATATCCAAACCGAGCCCCCAGCTGCTCTCTCACATAGATGATTCATGACCATTGGTGAGTGACAAATAAATTTTGTAAAAAGTCAGAATTTGTTTAAGAAAGGGTTATTCCACATTTACACTTGTCAAGTTCCATTCTGTTTTCAACTCTCACAACAGGAACAGTCTATTTCTATCTTCAATACAAAAATCTGCAGTCTCATTGACCTGAACCCGATGAATATGCAATGAGTTATTGTGACACGGAATAATCAATACTCGCCAGCAATCCTCACTGTCGAACAAAGTCGATAGTTTCCGTAGGCATTATGACTTTGTATTCTGCAAATGCTTCTCGTGTCAACATGTCTTGGAGAGTGATTATTCCACATTACACTTACTCATTGCATATTCAACAGGTTCAGGTCAATATTTACGGAGTATACAGCTTGATAAAAGCTGTAGTTAAAATGTTTTGCAACAACATCAATGATAAACATTTTACGCTTGTGTTAACATTGGATAAGCTGACTTTCTGCTTAAGTCAAAGTGGAAATGTGGTCCCGTCCTCATAGATGAATATCGAACATTTTGAATCAAATAACATTGAAACAAATATAGCCATTGAAATATAGTAGAAAAGGAAAGAAATTATTCGAAAAAAGCAATTTCTCTCCTTTTCCTACCGTATTTCAATCATGTCTGTACTTTTTTTGCAACAAAAATTGTTACACATCATTTTAATCGAAACTGAACATAATTGGATGAGTCGAACACAGGATGACATTTTCCATGACTTTGAAACAAAGAGTTTCAACTAAATCTAGTAATCAGGCCCTTTAGGCTGGAAATCCCTTGTCACACATTAAGGTATATGACCCATCATTAAAACACCACTTTCTAGCCATACGAGATGCATCAAATTACACACACTTGTCAATACACTTCACCTAAGATGATTCACCGTGCCAGATTTCAAGATTATGCTTCAAGAAGAAAATAATCTACAAATATTATTTTACTCTATATTCATATGCAAGGGAGGTAATTTTGAACATTTTTGTCAAATATTTCTAGAATTATGCATTTATTCAAAATTCTAAACCGTTCAAAATGCTTATGTTTGTATTTGGAATAGAAATCCAACACAGTTTAAGAATTATTGGCACTTTTCAAATTTCGCCTCTTGCTCTTTAGTGCTAATGATGGGTCATATACCTTAAACAGAAAATCTATGAAACATCCATCCAGAACCTTACACTTACCCATCAGGGTATGTATACTGTCCAGTCACGATATTATGGCACACACTCTCCCATGTACAGTCTCTTCCTTTAGTGCTACTTCCCAAAACCTGTGTACTCTATATTAAATTACACTTTTTATCAGAATTGATGGCTTTTGAGCCACTTAAAATACTGGGTCTCCAAACTACTGTAACTCTGCAAACGATGGTTCAAATCTTGCAGGTGTCTGACACCTGCAAGATTCGAACCATCACTTACAAAATTGTGTTGAAAATTAAGAATGATTTTCCCTTGTTTACACAAGCAAAATTTGTAAACATGTACCATAATATCGTAACAGGAGTATAGCAGTTCATCAAAACATTTGAGCCGGGATCTGGAAAAACGTCCCTTATACCATTTTTAAAAATTGAGTTTGAAGATCAGCCTGTAGTCAAATGCAGTCCAATATGCATCCATGCTGCTCTCTTTAAGTTACTAAAGGTCACAAAGAAGCTATTTGAGAACAACATGGATCCTGATCAGACTGTGCGTCTGCACAGGCTGGTCTGGATCCAGGTTGTTCTCAAATGCTATAAAGGACGTTTTTCCAGATCCTGGCTCATTTATTTCGCAATTGCACACTTATTTCTGAATGTCAATTTTGTTGCCAGCCCTAGCCACTGGTATCAGCCTATTTCTATCTTCCATACACATATATTTGGTTATGAGAGAATTCAGGCTCACTCTGTCATTTATCAGGCCTTGTCTGAAAAGAAAAGAATATGATTACAATAAATGCTCACAATAAATGCTCACAGCCTTCCATCATTTGCCAATTCTAGCTTCAAAGCCGCTATCTTAACGTTGTCCACCCCTAACAAGATTCACTAGACGTCATAATTTTTTATGTGACGCCGTAATTATGTTACCACCAAATGTTTACAAATGCTTACAACGTCGATAAAAAACAAGAATTGTCCGCGGACAATAAAGCTCGCCCAAACAAGAGCTTGTCACAAAGAAAAGTCATTTCCTAGGTCAAGGTAAAAAGGTCATGGCCCAAAATGAAATTTTGTAAAAGTAGGTCAAGCTCCATGGTCAAGGTCACAAGGTCACAGGTCATGGTCAAATGTGAACTGTGTTGGAATGAGGTGTCCGTGTGTGAAATATCAAGGCTGTAGGTGTAAAAGGACATGAGTTATAGGCCAAATTAAAGTTTTTTGAATGTAGGTCAAACTCCAAGGTCAAGGTACAAGGTCATCGTCAAATGTGAACCGTGTTGGTAGGTGTCCATGTGTGAAATATCAAGGCTGTAGGTGCAAAAGGACATGAGATATAAGCCAGGTGAAAGTTTTTTAAAAGTATGTCAAACTCCAAGGTCAAGGTCACCAGGTCCAAGGTCATGGTCAAATATGAAAGGTCTTGGTGGGAGGTGTCCATATGTGAAATATGAAGGCTGTAGGTGTAAAAGGACATGAGCTATAGGCAAGGTTAAAGTCTTTTAAAAGTAGGTCAAACTCCAAGGTCAAGGTCACAAGGTCCATGGTCATGGTCAAATGTGAATCATGTTGGTAGGAGGTGTCCATGTTTGAAATATCAAGGCTGTAGGTGTAAAAGTACATGAAATATAGGCCAGGTTAAAGTTTTTTAAAAGTAGGTCAAACTCCAAGGTCAAGGTCACAAGGTCCAAGGTCATGGTCAAATGTGAATGGTGTTGGTAGGAGGTGTCCATATGTGAAATATCAAGGCTGTAGGTGTAAAAAGACATGAGATATAGGCCAGGTTAAAGTTTTTTAAAAGTAGGTCAAACTCCAAGGTCAAGGTCATGAGGTCAAAGGTCATGGTCAAATGTGAATGGTGTTGGTAGGAGGTGTCCATATGTGAAATATTAAGGCTGTATGTGCAATAGGGCATAAGATATAGGCCAGGTTAAAGTTTTTTTAGGCCAGGTTAAAGTTTTTAAAAGTAGGTCAAACTCCAAGGTCAAGGTCACAAGGTCAAAGGTCATGGTCTCAAATGAAAGGTCTTGGTGAGAGGTATCCACATGTGAGATATGAAGGCTGTAGGTGTAATATGGCATGAGATATAGGCCAGGTTAAAGTTTTTTAAAACCGTCAAAAAGTGGGTCAAACTCCAAGGTCAAGGTCACAAGGTCAAATGTCATGGTCTCAAATTAAAAGTCTTGGTTAGAGGTACCCACAGGTGAAATATGAAGGCTGTATCTCTAACAGGGCATGAGATATGGGCCAGGTTAAAGTTTTTGCGGACGCTGACGCCGACGCCGACGCCCAAGGGTATGACAATAGCTCTTCCGAGACTATTGTCCCGGGCGAGCTAAAAATCAACATCCCCTGAATCTAGCTCAAATTAAGAGATTTTGATCAATTATAGCTTTAACAAACGTTTGTGAAAGACAAAAGGCTATTTTTCGTAACTCTTTTTCAAACAAGGCCTGGTTTGGACATCCCTAGTATACTCCTCACAAAAAGTTAAGCAACAAAAATAATTAACTCAATATTCTTTTCATACACGTGGAAATTATGTGCAGATTTATTATTCGGACATCCATATCTATGCTTTAACACACTTAAAAGAATACTGAATGTTATCGTCTCCAATAACAGCTATCACGTGATTAGAACACACTCACCCCCAAAACATGCATGCAAAAGGTGTCGCATATACGGATGTCAAACTTGGCATTAGCTCCGTATGTGCTTTAAACCCGTCAATTTGACAACTTTGATGTCATCAACATTTGAATTATGCCAAGACGTCACTTGACTCCAATTGAAGTGGCTCAAATTGTTGGAATGCTACAGGGTGGGGCAACCAAGACTGCTGCTCCCATTCACTTTAAATTTCATCGCAGTATTGACTGAGGAGCAATAACCCAATACAATCAAACTGGACAGATGTCAGAGAGACCACGTTCAGGTCGTCTAAGAGTAACAACACCTTGTGAAGACCGTTATGTTGCAACTTTAGTCCGTAAGAACTGGCATACAACGGCCAGATCGCTGGAAAATGACCTTCAGAGGGTGTCAGGAAACAGACTTTCCATCCAAACCGTGAGGAACATGCTTCACACAGAAGGTCTAAGGTCCAGGATACCACTTCAACGGATCCAACTTCCCCCAAAACATCGACGGCAAAGATTAATATTGGAACATCAACATCAAAACTGAGGGTCACCCGTTGGCGTCACAAACTCTAAACTGACTCGTCAAGATTCTGCCTTGATTCTAATGATGGCATTACACGTGTGTGGAGAAACGGTAATGAACAGTTTGCCGACTGTAACATCGCTGAACACGACCAATATGAACGTGGGAGTTTGATGGTCTGGAGAGGTATCAGTGTTTGCCACAGAACAGAGCTGGTTGTCATCAGACGAGGTTCAATGACTGGTGTAAGGTGCGTGTACGAGATCATCACTCCTGTCATCATTCTTCTGGCAAAGTAAACAGACCCAACGGTTATGTTATTGGATGGTAATGCCCGTCCCAATCGTTCTGGAATTGTGACTGAAGTTCTGTGGACCAACAACATCAGACATATAGACTGGCCTGCTACGTCTTTAGACCTTAATTCGATAGAACATACATAGGACATTCTTTGAGGGCGTGTCTATGGTCACCATGTTGGCCTACAGACTCTGGAAGAACTGCAACAGGTCTTGCAGACAGAATGGAGGATCATTCCACAACGGACATTAGACAGACAAATCTGCTTGATGCCAAGGTGTGTTCGGGCGTGTGTTGAAGATCGTATGGGTCATACCAGGTACTTGATGCTCGATCATGGCCTGAAGTGGCCGGAAAACAACTTTTTACACATTCTGAACTGCTGGCGAGTGACGTTTTGCACCATGGTTTCGTCGGGACGGTTTTCGAGGATCTGTAACTTTGTTATTGTTTGATGATATTCCTAATCATTTAACGTAATTTGTGTAATAAGACCCCAACTTTGTATTGTATAAAACATAGATCATTACATTTGATAAAACACATTTGAGAAAGAAAAGCATCTTTGTTGCTTAACTTTTTGTGAGGAGTATAGAATTGGTTTGAGAAAACATTGACACAAAAGAAGAAAATGCTGATAATCAGTATTTCCATTTTTTACCTCAATGTTTTCTCAAGCCTTTTCTATTAGAGGCGTTATAAGTGTCTCTGTTTGGGAATGGGATACTAGTAAGTTTTCAGGTCAGTGCAAACAGACAAAGAAACAGACAGATAGACAGCGGAATAACATGGCCATCCATCAACTGTCAACACTGGCGTAGCCGAAAATAAAGTGTACGCAAAATACATGCCTAAAGTGTATCAGGGGAGGTTTGATGGCGGGCTCCATACTGCTGGGGATGGGTCTTGCGTGCATCTCCCAGAAAAAATTTAAAAATTTAATGTAGATGCTTATAAAACACATACCAAATGCTGGTGGGTATTTGGTACGTATTTCAATGACGATTCAGGTGTTTATTTCAAGGGAAACAAAAACAAAAATCCACACGTTTTTAATTTTTTGCGATGTGTACACAATTGCGTTTTTGTGTACAGGTTGCTACCCCAATGGTCAGGTTTATAGGTTGAATGGTGATATAAAACAAATTTTATCAAAAGCACTAATTTGCCAGACTTACCTTTTAAAGAGAAGAACGAAATCATCCATATGTAGAGTTTTACGACCAGCGTGATCTTTGTAAGCTTTAAGATCCTCAAACACATTGTCCCAGTACACTTCTGACCTGAAAATGAATACAAAAGGCACGTGTTATGGATTCCCAAACGAAGCTTGGGAAAACATTGACACAGAAAGCAATGAAAGATTTTTTTTGCAATGGGATATTGAAGTATGTTTTTACTACCTTTTTGGCTAATTTATTTCTTTTTACTTAACAGTTAACACCCTGTCTCAAAATACTGCAATGCATGACAATAACTATAGATAAGAAAGAGCATTGGCTTTTCAAAATGCAAACTATCTTTCAATAGACGGTTGGATTGTGTGGAGTTTTACGTCCCACTCAACAGCTAAGGTCATATGGAGACGGGACCTCGATTTAAAGTCTCATCCGAAAGACTAGAGAAGCTGGGGATCGAACCAGCGATCCCTGTGTTTCAAGTCCAGCGCGTTACCACTGCACCACATCCGCCCCTTTCAATAGACAGACATCCAGAGACAAGATCATTTCCTGTATGACTGTACGGTGTTCTCCCCAGTCTAATAAGCTGTATTGGCCCAACTACTGCTTCATGATGTAAATCAGTGTAATGCCCCTACAGCTTGCAAAAATTCCCCACAGTTATTTTCTTCAAACTTCAAAGTTGTTCCAGATGACGATTTCAAGTGAACGAAATTTTAAATTATTTGGTCATTTTTGGTAGGGAACACTGGGAAATGAAGAAATTGCTTGTAACAAGCAATTTCTTCATTTTCCCCATTGTTTTCCAAAGTTTTTATCTCATGGGGCGTCTTTGTTTGGTAAAGAGATAAGGCTTTGCAAAACATTGTGAAAAGCATTCACTTCATTTACTATAAGCAACGATGTTTAATGCCTAGCAAGACGAAATTCATTCACTTGAAATTGTCATAAATCTGCATTATCTTTGAATTTTGACCACACTAAAATTTTGCCATTTGGGAAAGGGTCAAGGTAGTCCACCCCTAATGAGATTGATGCAATGTCAGAATTATTTGGGGGATATTGTAATCATTCGGTCGTGAAACATTCCACCACCGAATGTTTACAGTGTTGCGTAAATAGGTTCCAATATGTAACAAATGTTAACCATATTGCACGAAAAATTCCAACATTAGATGAATCTCATCAGTGTGGACTACTTTAAGCCTTTCCCAAACAAGACCTGGTTTTGACGTCCGTAATAGAAAAGGCTTGGGAAAACATAGAGACAAAAGAAGAAATGCTGATAATCAGCATTTTTTCCATTTGCCTCAATATTTTCTGTACAACATTTTACATAAATTTCATCTTTATCATCATCCATTTTATCGTCTTCAGTAGCCTTAAAATTCAACTACATTTAATTAATTTTCATCATTTAGGAAAGGATAATTTTGCTCTTCAATTTCACCAACAGGATACTTACACTTTCATAACTTCCTCTAGAGCATCCTTCGACAATCTCTTGTCTGCGTATCTCATGAACGGCTTCTTCACCATCAACACAGGTAGAGAATATCTCTGCTTTTGTCGCGGCTTTCTCGGCTGCTTTGGCTTAGTTCTGAAATTAGAATGAAACATTGAAATATTTATCCTTTCTGAAACAATAAATTTTGAACCATACAAATTTAAAAGTGATGCAGGTGACAAAATAAATTTAGCAATCAGAATGATAATTCTGTTTGATAGGGTTGTAAATTTTGGAGAAAATAGAGAAAATGTTGATATCCAGCATTTTCTCCCTAGATAATTTCAAAAGCTTTCACCTAAAGGTGTGTTAAAAAGTGTTGCTGCTTGAAAATCACTAACGGTGTTAAATACCCCTACCATTTCATTTGTCCAGACAGGAGTATTTAAGTAAAATCAGGGACAATAACTCTATGATTCTTGAAGGAACTATAACTCTGTATTCTTCTTGAACGTTCATAACAAAGCAAAAGGTGGACTGACCGACATACCTATCTGCAAACCAACTAAAGGCCTGGTCACATACACCATTTCATGTCCACATCACCGCCAAAGCATGTCTTAAGCAAGGGACCAGTGAAGTAAAATTTAAGATGCGTTATAGACATGACATGGAGAGGCAGGCTTGTGACAAAGTATTTGACTTACTGTGTAATAGTTTGAGACAGTACATTTTCCTCGTCAACATCCATAAAATACCCCACCAAAACATTTGTCCAGACAAGTGTATTTAAGAACAAGAGCTTCGCAAAACGGCCCATATACACCAGAGAGGGGCTTGTCAGTAAAATAGGAGATTTTTTCAATTCAAGGGCAGAAAATGTTATCAAAACTTTGTTTGCACAACCAGACACAATAAAGATTCATTGTGGCTACTTTGATTACATTCTGGTTGAAACTGTAGGAGTTGCGCGCACAAGAAAATGGGCATTTTTGAGAAAATTCAAAGGAAGATAATTTAAAGCTACTATTTCCCAGATTTGGACCCAAAAATTGTCAAATACAAACGAAATGTACACTTTTTAAGCTTTATATGACCTGATTAAATGATTACGACAAACTATTGAAGCAACGACTCATTTTTTCGCAATTTGATACCAAATTCATGAAGCGATATCGAAAGTAGGTCAAAACAGTAGGACATGCGACTTTCTTAAATGACGTCACAACATACATGATGACGTCATATTGAAATTCAAGTATGAATCTCGTTTGAATCATGGTCCGTGCTGTATGCGCATCTGCAACAATTTCAAAATAATTCTAACCCCATCAGTGATGGGGTTGAATTTAGGTTTGGATTCTCCCTAAATTCAGCTATCTGTCTTGTAATTTCGGCTCATTCTCTGTCTGAATCGCATATTATTAACCATCCCGAGGTTGTCAACACAAAAGTTTTGCATATTTTTTCAAAAAATTTCATTTTTTGCAATTATACCATCTGTTACCGTCGCCCTTTAAGAAAGAAAACAGTTATCCGAATTCTGTAAGCGGTGTGCACAACTTGACAGCATGGAGATTCATGGCAAGTTTGATAAAATTCTGATCAAATCTGTAGGAGGAGTTGCACACACAAGAAAATGGGCATTTTTTTAATTCAAGGGCAGATAATTCATGAACGAAAAGTTATCAGAATTCAGTAAGCAATGTGCACAACTAGACACTATGGAGATTCATTGGGGCAAGTTTGATTAAATTCCAATCAAAACTGTAGGTGGAGTTGCGCACACAAGAAATTGCTAACGGACGGACAGGCAGATGGACGGACGGGTGACCAGGGCCATAACATAATACGACCATTTGGGTGTATAAAAATCAGGGGCAAATAAGTCTATCACTAATCAAATTTCCACAAAATTCAAGTTTTTGCTCTTCTTGACTTACTGTGTAACAGTTTGAGACGGTACATTTTCCTCCCCAACATCCATAAACTCATCATCCTGTTCTTGCGCACCATCTACTTCATCCTAGAATATATCAACAATATTAACCCATTACCAAATAGAAAAAAAATGGACTATTCCAATTTGAAAGGCTTGCAGATGACAATTTCAAGTGGAGAAAATTTTTGATTTGGGGTCTTTTTGAGTCGAAAATGTTGTGTGAAATGAAGAAATTGCTTGTCACAAGCAATTTCTTCATGTCCCACAATGTTTTCTAAAGCCATTATCTTGTGGGGATTCAAAAAGAGTCATTGCATGGTAGTGGGTTAACCCATTACCAGACAGCAGTATACTAGTCCAAATTCAAACATGTTGCAGACATAAATTTCAAGTGAATGAAATTTTACATTTTTTTGGTCTAACTGGGTAGAAAACATAGTGGAACAAGGTGTCAAACTGTCAAAAGATATGACTGTCACACTGCTTTATGTTGACACGGGGATCAGGTTGGTTGAAGTTTCATGGTCCTAGCTATTATACATTCAGAGATATGCCCTGGACAAAAAGGAAGTATGAAAAACAACAAAGGGCAATAACTAAAAAAATAGGCCAGGTAGTTATGGTTCTTGTGCACTGCACTCCGTAATGATGAGAAAAATATAACTGCCAAGTTTAAAGTCAATCAGACATAAGGTGACAGAGTTATGCTCCGGACAAAGAAGTGGACGCCGCCCGGACGCCCAAACGCCCGGCGTCAAAGGGTGATCCCATAATACATCCCGTTTTGACGGGCGTATAACAAGAGTTGTCCGCGGACAACGTAGCTCGCCTATACTGAAGCTTGTCACAAAAACAGCAATTTTTTTATAAGTACGTCAAACTCCAAGGTCAAGGTCACAAGGTCAAGGGTCATGGTCACAAATGAAAGGTCTTGTCGAGATGTATCTATGTATGAAATATCAAGGCTGTATCTCTGATAGTGCCTGAGATATTGGCCAGGTTAAAGTTTTTCGAAAGTAGGTCAAACTCCAAGGTCAAGGTCACTAGGTCAAAGGTCATGGTCCCAAATGAAAGGTCTTGTTGAGATGTATCTATGTATGAAATATCAAGGCTGTATCTCTAATAGTGACTGAGATATAGACCAGGTTAAAGTTTTTTAAGTGAAGACGCGACGGGACGCGACGCCGACGCCGACACTAGGGCTGTGACATTAGCTCCCCGGACATAAAGTCCCGGCTCGCTAAAAATGAAGAAACTGCTTGTCACAAGCTGCTATTTCTTCATTTTTCAAAATGTTTTCCGAAGCCTCTATCACTTTGGGCGCCCAAAGCGTAATTATGTGGGAATGGATTAAACAATGTAACCAGGTTACATAACTCTTTCCATAAGAAGCCCTACATACTCAGTGATTTTTTTACCTGCGCATCCTGCAACTTTTACTCATAATTTGGTCTCTGGGATGCAAAGTTTTAATTCTAGCCAGTCCCAGGATGCAACAATTATTACAGATTTCCTATTAAAAATAGTGTATTGGACTCATTAAGCTAGTACCTGGACTCATTGATATGGAATCTAGCGAGTCCCCAGGACTCACAGTCTTAAAATTGTAAAAGAATCACTGCATACTACTAGATAAAGTTTTTACATTAAGAATTAAGAAATATCTAATAAAATCAAGACATCTAGCTGTGAGATTACAGAACCTGACAGTAATAGGAGAACCAACATATTGACCTCCTGTTATCTGTAGCTCTGGTTACCAATAAGAATCACAAAATCGCTACTTAACCCTTTCCCAAACAAGAACTGCTTTTGACGTCCCTAAAAGAAATAGCTTGGGAAAACATTGAGGCAAAAGAAGAAACTGCTGATTACCAGCAGTTTCTCCTTTTGTCTCAATATTTTCCGTGCCATATTTTACACAAATCTTATCTTTAATAACTTCAACTTTGTCATTTGTGGCAGTTTTTGAAGTGGGTCACCCTAAAATTTTGTCGTTTGGGAAAGGGTTAAAACAAGCTGCAGTTACGAATTGTGTGCAGTACAGAAAGCAATTGGATGACTGTTTTATAGACAGATGTACAAATGGACAGGCAGACAGAAACCAATGCACCCCAGGGTTACTTTTGGGCCAGGCCATTGGCCCTTTTCTTTTCTCAGAAATAGCCCTTCATAATTTCATCCTTTGGGCCAAAATGTGACAATCATATTCTTGAGTACATAAGTTTACATATTGTCCTAATCAAATATGCAATGTAGCTCAGACAATCTTAAACCCTTTCCCAAACCAGACATGGTTTTGACATCCCTAATAGAAAAGGCTTGGGAAAACATTGAAACAAAAGAAGAAACTGCTGATAACCAGCAGTTTCTCCTTTTGCCTCAATATTTGCTCTGCTATATTACACACAGTTCTTGTCTTTATCAACATCCATTTTGTCGTCTGCAGCAGCTCTAAAATTGGAACACCCAAAAATTTTGTCGTTTGGAAAAGGGTTAACTATTGGAGTTCAATTTCATGATCGCCATCCTAATTTATTGACTGAACAATTGGATGGCCTATGAGAATAAAAATCCAGGCTTAAGGCCCAGTTTACTTTCTACTGTTGGGCCATCGGCTAACAAGACACTTTCGAAATTGATCATTGGTACCCCCTTAATTTGTATTGAAAGGATAGTAAATATTTACCTCGGTATTAGATCTAGCAGCAGCATTTCTATCATGACTTGGCTGTTGTGTAGATGTAAATTCTGGTACAAAATTTGGTGGCAATGCCCTCGACTGATTGATTCCTTTGGAGATAAAATGTCATGTAATCAGATAGCAACTTCAATATTAATCCATTTTTGTCGTTTTTTTTTAGATCTTGCCTTTTGGTATTCAAACAAGTAAGGAAAGTCCCTTTAAAATTTGTGATTTGAAAAGGGAATGCAGATTATTTGGTTTAAAAACAGGTTGCATGTAAATTTTAAATAAGTTTTGATAATTGTGTAGGGATTTTTTTTGAAAAATTAAAATTCATTGTTATAACTCATTTCTTTAAAGTTTCACCTGATGTTAAAAAGCATTTAATTAACTGACTGTAAGGGTTTATTTAACGCCATGTTAATTTTGTGGCCGCTGTTCACCTTATATCGTCCTTTGACAGCCAGAAGTGGCTATCAGCAGTTAAATTTTAACTGCTGATAGCTGCTTCTGGCTGTCAAGGGACGATATGCAGTCCTAAAATTTCAGACATTGTTACAAATACAATATCAAATCTAAGCCACCAGCTACTCATCATTCAAATAATGTTGAACGAATCCCACAAAGAATTGAGCAGGTATCCGAAAAATGATGCTATAAGCATTTAACCCTTTCCCAAACAACAAATTTTTAGGGTGATCTACTTCAAAAACTGCCAAAAATTACAAAATGGATGATATTAAAGATAGAATTTGTGTAAAGTATGGCACAGAAAATATTGAGACAAAAGGAGAAACTGCTGGTTATCAGCAGTTTCTTCTTTTGTTTCAATGTTTTCCCAAGCCTTTTCTATTAGGGACGTCAAAACCAGGTCTTGTTTGAGAAAGGGTTAAGAGGCATGTTTCCAGGTCAGCCTGTGCCTAGATGCAGTCTAACATTATCCATTCAGCTAAATTAGTTACTTGCTACAGCTAATAAAGAAGATGTGCATATCTGGATCAGACTGTGCATATGTACAGCAGTGTTGCATCCAGGATGAGCCCAGAGAGGGGGAGATCCCCCATCAAATTTTCAAAAAGGGGGGAGTACAAATTTTGAGCGCGCAGCAAATAGACTTGTATTTTCTGATCAAATCATGTGTAAACACCGTATGGTAGAGCTACACGCTGATGAGGGAGGTCGTAGATGGGGTTCTCTTACTCGATTTTTAACATAAATTACATAACATACCCTTTCAGCACATTAATGTGTTTTTCCACGATTCCTTAATTCGTGATGTTTTATTTCTCCTTTTTTTCGTGACCGGGCGCGTATTCCTGTACCGGTTCATCCCTGACTAACAAATCGTCAGTTGCAGGTCAGTACCCGACTTGGAAAAGTTT
This sequence comes from Fragum sueziense, assembly GCA_963680895.1. Taxonomy (NCBI): domain Eukaryota; kingdom Metazoa; phylum Mollusca; class Bivalvia; order Cardiida; family Cardiidae; genus Fragum; species Fragum sueziense. Next base: position 47,628,612 of record OY804599.1, on the reverse strand, counting down.
GTAATCCGTTTAGGTTGCATCTAGCTTACCAGAGAAATATGGTTTCAATCTATTCTACTATTTCAAACGAACTCTGCATTCGTAATTTTCAACACGCTGTGTTTACACGCTTGAAATCCAATGAATGATGTCATTTGACTGTCACAGCAGTTCTCGGCTATTTCCGTTCTCCATAGATCAGCCGAGAGATGGTCGTTTTCAATCGGAACTACTCTCGGCCAATCTACGACTAAGTTGCAGTTTACGAAAATAGCCGAGTGTCTTATTACCAACAGGGTTACTTCCCCTAATTCAACTACGTCATTAGGGAATTTCCCAGGAAAACCCTTTTTCGGATCAGATTTTTTTAGCGAATTTCACCGATCTTTTTAAAAACATGTTTTGATTTTCTTGTGAAATGCAATTTTGCTGCGCACTGACTTTTGAAGAGGGGGCGATTATTCCCTATTCTGCGGGAGTTGCCACCCACGAAATTTTGAAATTGCGGGAGTGAAATTAAAATCAGCGGGAATCGCGCGATCGCGCGCCCTGGATGCAACACTGGTACAGGCTGACCTGGATCCATATTGATCTCAAATGCCAACATTTTTCCTACAAGCACAAATTCATTACCTGACCTTCTTGATGCATCATATTGCTCTTCTTCATCAGCACCATAAGCCTGATCTTGATCTTCATGGTCCTCATTCTGATCATAATCTTCATCATTCTCTGCTTGTTGCTGATCTTGATCATAATCAGGCTGATCCTCATCCATCTGCTCTGTTTCCCCCACTCTCTCATCTCGAAAATGTGAACTCTCTCGTGACCTCCTTCTGTCAGTTGTCGGACTGTTACTGTAACTTCTTCGTCTACTTAAACTTAAATCATTATCATGTTGTGTCAAGACGAGTTTACCAGATGGGGTCCTACTAAATACTTGTGAGTTTGAACTCCTTGCAGGACTTGCGTGGTAGTTTTGTCCATTTATGTTAGTCTCTTCAACAAGGTTTTGTGATCTATGCGACCTTCTAACACTTGAATTCCTTCCTGAAGGACTTGCATGGTAACTTTGTCCATTTATATCAGTCTCTTCCACTAAATTCCTTGATCTCTCGGACCTTCCAGGATTTGACCTTCTCTGTGAAGGACTACCATGGAAACTTCTTCGTCCATTTATGTTAGTTTCTTCAACAACATGTCTCGATCTCTCCATCATGTTTCTACTCATATTCGTCTCCTCGACAGCCTCTGCTGACCTATTTGACCTTGACCTTGGTGAATCTACACTCCTCCTACCAGGACTATCATAATAGCTTCTCCTTTCTCTGCTATGGTTGGACTGCGCTGGTGACCTGTCCATGATCAGTTCTCTGCTCCTGTTGGCTCTCTGATGGTGCACCTGTTCATGTCTGCCTGCTGGAGAAGCACCATTGTTATGTTGTATATCAGTGTTATATATATCTCCTCTTTCTTCAATGTTTGCATTGTTGTCATATTCTTCTTCATCTATATCAGATTGATGATCATCAATGTTTTCTTTATCTGTTGGACAAAGAGAGGGCAATTATATGTTTAACCTAATACCAAACAGCAAAAATTTAGGGTGGTCCAAATTCAAAGATGTTGTATACGACAATTTCAAATGAAAAAAATTTGCTCCTTTTTTGTGTTTCTGGGTAGAAAACTTAGTGGGAAAAGAAGAAATTGCTTGTCACAAGCAATTTCTTCATTTTCCACAATGTTTTACAAAGCTATTATCTTGCGGGGGAGTAAAAAAGAGTCACTGTAAGGTAATGGGTTAAACCATTTCAAAACAGCTATGCCTTTTGATACCCCAAAAGATAAAAGCTTTGGAAAGCATTCAGACAAAAGAAGACCAGATTTCTATGGGAAACAAGCCCCCGAAATGGCCAATGTTAAGTTTTTGGAAAAACAGATAGACAAACAGACGAACAGACAGACATAAGTAAAACAATATGCCCCCAATATTATGATACAGCTGCATTAAAATACTGACAATGCTGTCCTCCTTTTGCCTCAATATTTTCTGGGCTATATTATACACAAATCCTTTCTTTATCAACATATATTTTGTAGTATGAAGCAGCTTTCAAATTGAGCCAGTCTGTACTATTGTCATTTGGGAAGGGTTTAAACCTTTACCAAACAATCCCTAGTTTGACAAGAAAGTTCATAAAAACAAGACATGTTTGTAAAACATATATGCCCCCTAAAGGGCCTACATTTGATGTAGGTCAAAGTCCAAGGTCAAGTTAACAAGGTCCAAGGTCATGGTCAAATATGAAAGGTCTTGGTAGGAGGTGTCTATGTGTAAAATATCAAAGCTGTATATGTAAAAGTAAAATGAAACATAGGCCAGGTTAAAGTTTTTAAAAGTAGGCCAAATGCCAAGGTCAAGGTCATGGTCAAATGTGAAAGGTCTTGGTTGGAGGTGTCCATGTGTGAAATATCAAGGCTGTAGGTGTAAAAGGACATGATATATACAGGCACGTAGGAAGCAATTTCATATGGGGGGGGGGGGGCTAAAGCCTCAGTGTCTGAATATTGGGGGGGGGGGGGGGGGGGCTAAATTGAATTTTCCTAAAATTTTCAGTGTGAAATAAGGAAAATTCGGCATTTTTGGCCAACTTTGGGGGGGGGGGGGGGGCTTAGCCCCCCCTAGCCCCCTGTTCCTACGGGCCTGATATATGCCTGGTTTCAGTCTTTTAAAAAGTAGGTCAAACTCCAAGGTCAAGGTTGCAATTTTCAAGGTCATGGTCAAATGTGAAAGGTCTTGGTAGGAGGTGTCTATGTGTGAAATATCAAGGCTGTAGGTGTAATAGGACATAAGATAAAGGCTAGGTTAAAGATTTCTAAAAGTATGTAAAAATCAAAGGTCAAGGTCACACAGGCCAAGGTCATGGTCAAATGTGAAAGGTCTCGGTAGGAGGTGTCCATGTGTAAAATATTGAGACTGTATAGGTAACAGGACATGATATATAGGCCTAGTTTAAGTTTTTTAAAAGTAGGTCAAACTCCAAGGTCAAGGTCCAAGGTCATGGTCAAAAGTGAAATATCTTGGTTGGAAGTGACCATGTGTGAAATATCAAGGCTGTATATGTAAAATGGCATGAAATATAGGTCAGGTTAATGTACTATTAAAGTAGGTCAAACACCAAGGTCAAGGTCACAAGGTCCAAGGTCATGGTCAAATGTGAAAGGTCTTGGTTGTAGGTGTCTATGTGTCAAATATCAAGGCTGTATGTGTAAAAGGACATGATATATCGGCTAGGTTAAAGTTTTTCTTTAAAGTAGGTCAAAGTCAAAGGTCACAAGGTCCAAGGTCATGGTCAAATGTGAAAGGTCTTGGTAAGATGTGTCCATGTGTGAAATACCAAGGCTGTATAAAAGTAGGTCAAACTCCAAGGTCAAGGCCACATGGTCCAAGGTCATAGTCGTATGTGATAGGTCTTGGTGGGAGGTTTCCATGTGTCAAATATCAAGGCTGTATGTGTAAAAGGACATGATATATCGGCCAGGTTAAAGTTTTTAAAAGTAGGTCAAACTCCAAGGTTAAGGTCACAAAGTCCAAGGTCATGGTCAATTGTGAAAGGTCTTGGTAAGATGTGTCCATGTGTGAAATATCAAGGCTGTATTTGTAAAAGGTCATGAGATAAATGCCGGGTTCATTTCTTTTTTAAAGTAGGTCAAACTCCAAGGTCAAGGTCACAAGGTCCAAGGTCATGGTTAAATGTGAACAATGTTGATAGGAGGTACCTATGTGTGAGATATCAAGGCTGTATGTGTAAAAGGACATGAGATATAGGCAAGATTAAGAATTAAGTGTAAAAATCAAAAAAGGGCAATAACTCTAAGAATTGATTGGCAGAGTTACGGTTCTTGTGCACTGTACCTCTCCATAATGAGATCTATCCACCTGTAAAGTTTCATGATTCTACCTTACATACTTTTTGAGTTATGCTCCGGACAATTATCAAATTTGACAATCAACAAAGGGCAATAACTCCAAAAATATGATGGACAGAGTTACGGTTCTTGTGCACTGCACCTCTCCATAATGAGATCTATCCACCTGTAAAGTTTCATGATTCTACCTAACATAGTTTTTGAATTATGCTCCGGACAAGAATCAAATTTGACAATCAACAAAGGGCAATAACTCCAAAAACATGATCGGCAGAGTTACGGTTCTTGTGCACTGCACCTCTCCATAATGAGATCTATCCACCTATGAAGTTTCATGATTCTATCTTTAATACTTTTCGAGTTATGCTCCGGACAAGGTTTGGTCTACGGAAAGACCGACCGACCTACAGACCGACCGACCGACCTTCCGACCGACCGACCGACCTTCCAACCGACCGACCGACACTTGCAAAACAATATACCCCCATTTTCTTCGAAAGGGGGCATAAATATTGAAGGAAAAGAAAATCCTATTATCAGACATTTTCCACTTTTGTCTTGATGTTTTCGCTAAATATGCTATTACATCTTATCTATTCTGCTCCAAGTACCATCTATTTTGCCTTGCGAAACAACATCAAGCCTTTCCCAAACAACAAAATCTTAGATGGATCCCATTTGAAAGCTAATGCAAACGACCAAATGGTTGTTGATAAAAAAGAGATTTGTGTAAAATTCAGCATGGAAAATATTGAGACAAAAGGAGAAAATGCTGAAAGGGACATAAAAACCAGGCCTTAACTTGACGCCAGCCAAAAATATGTCTTTTTAAGATCAAGTAAACAAATTACCAGAGGGCAAAATAGCTGATAATCAACCTTTTCTCCATTTGCCTCAATCTTTTCAAGGCTTTTTGTACAGTTTTTGCACATTTTACTGATAACCAAACAACAAAATTTTAGATTGATCCAAATTCAAAGATGATACAGTTGACAATTTTAAATGAATAACATTTTTGGTCTTTCTGGGTAGAAAGCATTGTACGAAATGAAGAAATTGCTCAGGAATAGGTTAACTCTTTCCCAAAAAGACCAGGGCCCCGTATTACTAAACATCTTACGATCAAGTTTTTGTGTAAAATGTGTAACAAGACATCTGATTGCACGAGAAATCCGACTGAGCCAATCAGGACTGTTGTTACAAGTAATTATGCAAAAATCAAACGTATGATCGTTAGTAATACGGGCCCCTGGTTTTAACGTCTCTATTTGAAAAAGCTTGGGATATATAAAGACAAAAGAAGAAACTGCTGATAACCAGCAGTTTCTCCTTTTGTCTCAATATTTTCTGTGGTATATTGTACCCAATTTCCTTCCTTTTTAACATCTATTTTGTCGTTTGCAGCATCTTTTAAATACCAGAACCTTAAAATGTTGTTGTTTGGGAAAGGGTTAAAATGAAAACAAAATCAGATATTTACCATCATAATAAACAGGCAATTCCTCTTGATTTACTTCATTTTCCATATACTGCTGTACACTATCATCCACCACCGTCCTGCTATCAAAACTAGCCTGCGCCCTGGTACTGTCCATGGAATCCTCACCTTGGTTTGTTTCATCGACAATGTCATGGTTTTCCGGCATATCTTCTTGTATGTCCAAAAGAACAAAACCTTGAAAAAAAGTAGGATAAAGGGCTAAGTTCATGTATAGCTTACAACAGCCCTGTAGAAACTCGTAAGTGTTACAAATGTCAAAATCAATCTGAATAGGGTTCAATTTTATCAAGCTTACCATGATGTTATTTCGGACAAACAATAGTATTTCCAGGGTGTTGTTATAAAATCTCATAACCATGGTTAAAACTGTGATTCCAATGAGTACCCACAAAATAGGATTTGATGAACAATTAATGAAATATCGCATTTTGAAAAGTCATTACTCCCTCTTATTTGTAGACCTGGATGTATAAATACCTACCTCTCTGGGGTTTTCTGGGGCTAAATCTTCTGGGTTTATTAAAGGTACTTTGATTTATCTGACTATGATCCTCTGATATAGATGATTTGAATGGGCTGAAAAAACAAGAAATGTGACATGGAATTATGAGAAGAGTTTAAAAAGAGTTTTGATGCAGGGTTGATTGATCGGATAGGCATCAGCTTCTACATTTCTCACAGTTATTCAGTAATATTTTGGCACCTGGAGCACCTAACCATGGATTCATATCATTTCTCTCACCCAGTATGACCTCCAGATGCTCATTCCTTTTAGGTTTATAAATTAATTCAGGGATAAAAACAGAGGCCCAGCTTTCCTAATATTCAATGTTTAACATTAGGGGTATGGGCATTTTCTCTAAAAATTCAGAGACACAGCCCTAAAATTCAGGGGCCAAGCTCAAAATTTAGGGGCCATGGGTGACTGGGCCCATGTTAAGTCTTTATCCCTGCAATTGATGAATGACAAATGTCAGAAAGGTAAACAATAACAGTCAACCTGGTTAACACAAATGAAGCCGTCATGTATATCGTCGGTGCTATGACAAAATTGCGTAATAGAAATTTTGCTCGAAAACCATTTTTTTCAGGAGAGCCAAAAAACGTTTTTAGTACTTTTTACCGTTTTAAAAAATGTGCCGACAAAATTGCGTAACTCAATAACTACATGAACAATTCAGCTTCTTTAAGGTAAAATAAGGTAATTGAACATAACTAAAGGTTCATTTATTGGTCAAAGTAGAAGAAATACAGAGGAGAATGCCATTTCTAAGCCTTTTATTACTCTCGTGTAAATAATTTGTCTACGTATAACGCATTTTTGTCAGCTAAATCGAGTTACCTAATTTTGTCACATGATGATTGAAATGGTTCTAATAGGTGTAGAGAAACGCCGTTTTGACAGAATATGCGCTCCTACATACTTAGAAAGCATTCATAAACAAAAATTGACAAAATTGCGTAACTAATTTGTTACGCAATTTTGTCATAGCACCGACGATATTATCCCTTTCCCAAACAAGACCTGGTTTTGACATCACTAACAAAAAAAAGCACAAGAAAATATTGAGTCAAAAAAAGAAAATGCTGATGATCAGCATTTTCTCCTTTTGCCTAAATATTTTCCCTGCTATATTGAACACAAATTCTATCTTTCTCAACATGCATTTTGTCTTCTGCATTATATTTCAAATTACACATATTGACCCCCAGCAAGATAAAGGCTTTAGAAAACATAGTGGAAAATGAAGAAATTGCTTGTAACAAGCAGTTTCTTCATTTCCCACAATGTTTTCTTTCCCAAAAAAACGAAATAAAATAATTATACTTCACTTCAAATTGTCATCTGCATCATCTTTGAATTTGGACCAGCAGTGTTTATTTTTAATGTTGGGGGAAGGGGGTCAGTGCGGTGGGGGAAAATTTGCGTGTGAATGCCCAAAAGGGAAATTCCAATAAATGCTTATACTCTTCAATACAGTGTTATAAATGCATATTACTTGCTTGTATATCATTTTGGGACATTCAAACAACCATAAGAACTGCTAGAGATAGTTAGAATTAAAATATGATTTGGATTTGTCTTTGCAACAAAAAAATCTAGTTCCAGGAGAGGAAAATTTATCTGAAATGGGAGAAAAAAGTATATTCCCCAGAGAGGGGGAAGGGGCCCAATAACGACCGTTTTTTTTTTTTGGGGGGGGGGGGGGGAAATCACTGACCAGTTCAAAATTTTTCAGTCTGGTAATGGGTAATATAGGAAGAGACTTACCTGGGTGTATTGACAGTGTTTGTCAAAGGTTCACTGTTAATCGGTGACTCCGCCAGGGCTGATCTAGATTCAGATGTGTCGACGTGGAATGGCACTGCAATACATTAACATCATTATATATATGCATAAGATATGGAATAGTGCATCCCAGAAAATGAATTATATATCAACAAAATAAGCTGAATGTTCACTGGAAATGTACTATAAACTAAACAAGAGTTGTCCGCGAACAACATAGCTCGCATATACGAGAGCTTGTCACAAATAAAACTATTTTTTTAAAGTAGGTCAAACTCCAAGGTCAAGGTCACAAGGTCAAAGGTCATGGTCACAAATGAAAGGTCTTGGCAGGAGGTATCCATGTGTGAAATATCAAGGATCTATCTATAATAGTGCATGAGATATAGGCCAGGTTAAAGTTTTTTAAAAGTAGGTCAAACTCCAAGGTCAGGGTCACTAGGTCAAATGTCATGGTCTCAAATGAAAGGTCTTGTTGAGAACTATCTATGTGTGAAATATCAAGGCTGCATCTCTAATAGTGCCTGAGATATAGACCAGGTTAAAGTTTTTCAAGTGAAGACGGGACGGGACGGGACGCCAACGCCGACACTAGGGCTGTGACATTAGCTCCCCGGACATAAAGTCCCGGCTCGCTAAAAAGAAAATGTTTTGGCCTTGTCAGTTTGGTTTATTGGGCTTTACGCTGTTTTCAACTGCTATGGTCATTATGAAAATGGCTTAAACCCCAATAAACTGGAGCTGCTAACCATGGATTCCTGTTGTTTCTCATACCAGTACTGCCACAACATCCTAACCGAGCCTCCATTTGGCCTTGTCAAACTCTGGATTTGCATAATTTGTATTTAAAATCATAAAGATGTGACACATATTTTAACCCTTTCCCAAACAAGACTACGGGCCCATATGATCAACGATCATAGTCATACAACACAATATCACCATTATGGTCTTAAAGTAGTTGATAATACGGGTCCTTGGCATATTGACAACCTGAATATAGAGACTTGGAGAAAAACATCTACTCAAACATGGTTCATACAAAATTTTGATGAGAAAATTCAAGGGTTTCTTAAGGGTTTTTTAAGGACTCAACATTTAAATTCAAGGGCTACTAACATTCATTAATCTAAGCGCAAATATGGTTCATGGATCGGTTTGTCCGACCTAAATTCTCGAACTCATGCTTTGTTATTTTCAGTCTTTCCGAAAGTTGCAGAATGTTTACTGGACATTCAGTCTGGTAAAATAAATAATTTACCAGACCGTTTTTTTTTACATGAACGAAAATTTTCACAAATAACAAAATTAACATCTGATCTTGAAGCAAAATGAGAATTTTCTCCATGTCTTTGATGATTTTATATGGAATTTTTAACTAGCTTCACAATCTAATTGTTCTCAGCAAGGCCTTTAATTTTAGAATGATAAGCGATTTAGTTATGATGGAAAGGATCAGTCTTGAACTGGAATAAAATATTTTACTGGACAATCGGTCCTGTGAACTACAAATCCATACCAGACCAATTCAGTTTTTACCAGACATGTCTGTCGGTCTGACGAGTTTTGGAAAGACTGTATTTTGATCTGTTAACCAACATTTGTTGAGCACACACTTTCCCAAACTGATTTTATTTCTTCGTAATTTCTTCTTCAGTTTTTGTTAATCCTTTCCTATCTATGTCTTTTTATCAATGGATCTTCTAATTGCATAAAAACAATTTTCCATGTATGTTAAAAGACAGCTGAAAATGATTTATGTGTACCTACGTAACAAAAGAGAAATAGAATTCAAGGGTTTTTTAAGGGCTCAGGTTTGCTTTTTAAGGGTTTTACAAGGCTCACATCCATTTTCAAGGGTTTTATAAGGCTTTAAGGTCAAATTCAAGGGTTTTTCAAGACCTGTGCGAACCATGTCAAAATAAGAAATTGCTCATAACCAGAAATTCCTCCTTCTTTCTCAATCTTTTCTGTTAGTGTGCTATGATATGCACATATTTCAAACTTCAACACCCATCTGCTCTACTGCGGCAGTTTTCAAATTGAAACAGTCTAACTCATTTCTGCTTTGGAAAAGGTTATGATCACAAGAGATTTTTTTGCAATTTCCATCATGATATTGACTATTCTGTAATCAATCAGAATATTTTGTCCCAATTCTTTCAAAAGCTTTCCTAATTTTGATCACAAACACAAGATTGTTTCATTTCTTTTGGATTGGACTTGATTGAATTGAGTTTTACTTCCAACCCAACAGCTACATTGGTCATATGGAGACCTTACTTTTTTCAATTTAAGGTTGAATACCCATAATGTGGCCGTTTTGAGATGCATAAAACATCATACGTTTTTGAGCCGCATTATTACGTATCCTAACTTATTCGGGCACAGTCATAGACAGTTCCACTGCAGAATGTATTTTGATGTCGCCCAAATAATTCCGACATCGCGCAAATCTCAATAGGGGTGGACTACCATAAGCAAAATGGCTAAAAATAAATGTAACTTTACCATGAGGTCTTGGTGTTCTTCTTCCATTTCTCTGTACAGAGAGTCTCATATTTGTTCCTTGACTTTTATCCGACGCTGATGACCTGAAGGGACTGAAATAATATATGTACCAAAATTATCCTAATAAACGAAGCATCCATATTCTGACAAAGGCCATCCCCCAATTCTCAGCTGAAAATTAGCCTATCTCAAGCAGTGTCATAAAAATAGGATGATTCTAATATTCCCATCCCCTTTTTCAGTTTAAAACAAGATAAGGTCACCAACATTCTGTCCAAGATTTATCTTCATTTACAAATATTTGTTGTTGGAACGAACAGTCAAAAACCTCCATTTTTCACATTAAAGGGCTGATAACACAAGAAATATGAAAAAGGATCACCCAAGGATCATTCCTGTGAAGTTTGGTTGAAATCTATCCAGTAATTTTTGAGAAGATTTTCATAGAAAAATATTATGAACGGATGCACAGGCAGATGAACGAAAGACACACCATCATGGCGATAGCCCACTGGCCTGAAGCCAGTGAAGCTAAAAACAAAGCCTGCCATAAACCAGAGATATTTCAACCCATTACCAAACGACAAAATTTTAGAGCGGTCCAAATTGAAATATCCTGCAAACGACAATTTCAAGTGAATGGAATTTTTAATTTTTAGGTCTTTTTGGATGATAAAACATTGTGGGAAATGAAGAAATTGCTTGTCACAAGCAATTTCTTCATTTTCCACAATGTTTTTCAAAGCCATTATCTTGTAGGGAGTCAAAAAGAGTCATTGTGTGTAAATGGGTTAAAACATGTACATGTATTCCCCTTTCGGGCATATCTTTGACATAGCCATCTAACAATTGAAGCAGTCAAATGGCAGTATTTATATTTGAGCAGGGATCTGGAAAAAAGACCCTTATAGCATTTGAGACCAACAGGGATCCAGATCAACCTGTGCATATGCACAGTCTGATCTACTCTCCAAAGCTGAGGTCTATTGATTAACCATCAAATATGACCTCTGCCGTTTTTGGTACACCTACAGCCTATTTGGTCGTCATATTCTAATCATAGCACATCGTTTGAATTATCGAATCAAAATCATTCTGTTTTATCTTGCTTGATTACGTATACATTACGTCGCTTCTATTTTTGGCTGAAGCCGACAATTTGAAGCGTCAGCCAATAAAAGTTTGTATCAGATTTTTAAATTGTTTTGTCGTGTATAGCCAACAATTGGATACCGAAATCCCGCCAAGGCCCCGAGATTAGACATGAAATGACCCTACGATAACAGAGCATCATTCTATCATAGCTTCTTTATAACACATAATAATTGCTAGTTAGCAACATGGATCCTTATTAGACTACATTAATCAAAGGGTCAGCGAGAAATAGTTGTAACTGCCTATAAACATATAGGCAGTTACAACTGTTTCACACTTAGCCATCAAAATTTTGACTACAGACTTATCAATTAACATTGTTATCTCAAATGCTATTATGGCTCTTTTACCAGATCCGTGCTCATACCTTTTAGATAGAATCACTTTATTGTAGCATTACCTGGGTGTATAGAAGGATGTTTGACTGGGCACCACAAGGTCTGGAGACACAAACTGGTTGGCCTGTATCCTCTGATGATGACTGATAGCTGGCGTTTGGACCGAGTTAACTAAAACAATGAATACAACATTTAAATTACTTTCACTTTCCATCATTGATGTCTTATAATAAAAAAAAAACAAGTCAAAAGTTTCTTTATTATGCAGATTTTAGAAAATTTCTAACACAAAAATTGTCAATGTTGATCAACATGATTACACAGAGCAGGGGTTCTTTTTATGGTTAGGGGAAGGGGCCCAGGGCCCTTAATTTGGGGAAAACTGCATCGAATGAGCTGTAATAGGGGAAAATGTTAAAGCATGTTTTTTGCTTAGATACTGAAAATGTTTCAAAATATATTTAGAAAACACAAGGAAAATATATTTTGAAAGCAAGTTATAAGTTGATAAACTGTGAAGATCTTCGATTGTTAACATGACTAATCCCATGGGAGAACATTGTAAAGGGTGAAACATTGATTTATGAGGGGAAACTTACAATTTAGGGGAAAAATTCCCAGAGGGGAAGGGGCCTGTATTCGGCCCAAAATTCTTAGTGAAAAAAATACCTGCAGAGGCATGGGGGAGTCACAATGACATTGCCAAACAACCAAAAAGCAAGAAAAGCCTGCACTCAGAGCTACATATAAGAGTAAATACTGACCTTTCAAAATGCATCATTTCATAATTTTCTTTCTATCAAGCCCGTTATGTTTATGGTACTCATCAAGATGATTTAAATTGAGTACAAACAACCAGACTTCACAAAATACCAAATTCTTTTACAGGACAGTGGGTCTGATAAACTTTAGAATTTACCAGACTAAACTTTAATTCTATCACAGGGGTTTTCCTAATAATTTTGGGAAAAGGAGTCTGGCCTAATTGGGATTTTTTTAAAGTGCAAAATAGCTCATTTTGGGCTTAAAAAGTTAGTAAATCATGCATTATTCAACAATAAATAAGGCATTTTAAATAGATTGGGAAGAATGGAAGAAAATTTGCTTTGGGAACACAGTCTTTTGCTTTGGGAATGCCTCCGTTTTCAGGAGGCACAGAAAGCATAGGAAAACCCCTGTATCAGAAGAAGACATAGGGTATGCTGCTGAATTTTGCCCGGTCAGTCGGTCCTGTATTCTTGTGCTTATTATATCTTTCCCAAACAAGAGCTAGTTTTGATGTCCCTATAACAAAAGGATTGGGAAAACATTGAAACAAAAGAAGAAACGGCTGATAACCAGCAGTTTCTCCTTTTGTCTCAATATTTTCTGTGCCATATTTAAGACAAATCCTATCTTTAATAACATCGCTTTTGTCATTTTTTACAGTTTTTGAAGTGGGTCACCCCAAAATTTTGTCGTTTGGGAAATGGTTATCTGACCAGCTTGACCTTTCCTTGACATGTCAATGGGATCTGCAGCATCTCATGAAGCCTGCCCACATTATAGGGTTTGGTTGAAATAACAAATTTTGAATGCCGTTACCCCCTCTCACCAATTCTTCTACCAGTGTTCTCCCCAGCCCATTAAGCTGTATCGGCCCCACTACAGCTACATGTAAATCATTGCAATGCCCCTAGAGCTTCAAAATTACCCATACAGCTTAATTTCTTCAAAATGGTCACCAGATGGAGACATTTAGAGGTATTTCATGTCAAAAACTGATTAACAATGCATTCTTATAAATTAAAATGTAATAAATTTGCATGAAAACATTATGGGAAAAGAAGAAATTGCTCAAATTGAGCAATTTCTACTTTTCCCATTATGTTTTTATTCACATTTTTTTGCATGAGCACAATGTGTTTTAAAGTTTACAAGTGCCACTACGGCTTCAAATTTTTCTACGGAGAACCCTGTCTACTGCACATACCATTTTCCAAAAAGTTCTGAATAAGCGCTCTTGGCGTTTCTTTTTCTGAATCTCCTATACTCCTCCTTCTCCCAATACCGACAGATCGTCTTACTTCCTGTATCTGTGCAGGAACACTTGTGGCCACCCCAGTCTGAGACGTTCTTGCACGCTGACGAACAAACGGAATTGTGCTGTCTTTTCCATCCAAAAATGCAGCAACCTAGAAATATATTATCATGAAATTAATAATGAATAGATTTGTATGCCCCACTCTTACAGCTAAGATATGGCAGTATAGATAAGACGGGATAAAGGCATTCTAAATTTTTGTTTATATCAAATCCAATTTATGAACATGGAAAGATATTTTACATATCGAAAAGCAATCACCCCCTTTTTTCTTACATGTATCTGCATCTCTGATATAGAAACATTAACTTTTTAAAATTAAAAGCTGGATTGATGCATAATCATTAATGGGACTGATAAAATTGTTATTAGACTACAGTAAATATTCTAAACAACAATTCTTTCACTGTTTGAATAATATTTCTTTCAGTGTTTATTTTTAGTTTTGGGGGAAGGGGGTCAGGGCCCATATATGGGGGAAATTTGCGTGTGAACGCCCAAAAAGGGGAAAGTTCATTACATGCTTATACTCTCAAATACAGTCTTATAAAAGCATTTAACTTGCTTGTATATCATAATGGGGCATTCAAACAAGCATTTTAACTGTTAGAGATGCCTAGAATCTAAATATAATTTGAATTTTCTTTGCAAAAGAAAAATCTAGTTCCAGGAGGGGAAAATTTATCTGAAATGGGGGAAAAAGTATATTCCAGAGAGGGGGAAGGGGCCCAATAACGACCGTTTTTTTTAGGAAAAATATCACTGTCTTTAGATCAATTTCAAAGTCCATTTGTGCCTTTCTGCCCTTTCAAAAGGACAACATTTAGATCTTTTTTTAATTCCTATTAAGTCATTACTAGTTGAGCCATTTACTTTTTGCTTAGGTCAAATCCCTCATGTAAGAAACAAGTACAGTCGACACTCGTTGTGTCGAAGTTAGAGGGGCCATCAAATTACTTTGACATATCCGGATTTCGACTTATCCGATTTTGATTATTTTCATCGAAAAAGATTTTTAAACATTTTTGATGGGCATCATACGTGTCCATGATTGAAATATAGTAGGAAAAGGAAAGAAATTGCTCGAAACGAGCAATTGCTATCCTTTTCCTACTAAATTTCAATGGCTGTATTTGTTTTGGAATTCATTTTGATATCCATATGTTGAGGATGGGACATGACTTTCACTTCGACTTAAGCGGAATTTCGACTTATCCGATGTCGAGATAACGAGTGTCGACTGTATTTCAAACTTGTAACATGATATTTATATTTTTTAGAAAATAATGTGGAAAATGAAGAAATTGCTTGTCAGGAGCATGTTTTTCATTTTCCACAATGTTTTCCCAAACATGCTTTTTTATAAGCACAAAGAAGTGCAAATATGCAAGAGCACAGAAATAGCTACCATATAGCACTTTATTTCTGCAGGGACTTTATTTCTGCTATTTCTGCGGTCCTCATCGGCACCGCAGAAATAAAATCCGCAGAATTTTAACCCTGAATGTTCAGGTTGTTTTCAATTTTAGTCAGTACAAGGACAAGTTAAACAGTAACCCTCTGATGCAAAGCACAATTTCATAAAAATGAAGGTTTTTTTCATTCAAAAAATGATGTAACTATAGCTTTAATTAAGGTGTAGATAGGACATTTTTGTTTATCCATAAATGAATGATTCAACAAGTTTGGCTGATTGGTAACAGTTTGACACATCTTTCTTTTCACACCTACCTGTATACGGCATTGTTTCCCATAACGCCTTTATAATGTAGATACTGGTAAATGAGTGGGCTTATCCCTTTACCCTAGCGGAGTAAATAGAAATCGTCTTTCAAACTATGTCCGACACTAACTAAAACTGATCTGATAGCGCAGAAATAAAATCTTTGATTTTGCAAAATGAGAGACCGCAGAAATATGTTCCGCAGAAATTTAACCCGCCTGATTTCTGGAAAAACCGCAGAATTTGGACCCCGCAGAAATAAAGTGCTATAAGGTAATTATTGTTAAACAAAACAAACCATTGTTCCTGGTGTGATTTCTTCTGGAGGCAGAGACAGAGCAGCTTTAGATATTGGTTTGAGGCTTGAGAGACGATCATGCTGAATGGGATGTCTTGGATGTTTCGCAATCGAAGATATTATCTTTCTGTATTCATCAACTGGAGATTTTATCGCACCCTCTCTTCGAGGTGTCAAGGTTTTTCTTGGAGATTTCTGTGGCAAATTTGGAGTTGAACCCTTGCGTCTATTGGTTGACATCTGTGGAGTATGTCTCAGTGGACTATCTTGTCTTCCAAGATCAATCGCTCGCCCTGGAGACTTCCCTCGTCTGGATGCTGCCATTTTACTGCGAGGTGTCGGTATCCAAGATGGCGACCTCGGAACATCATCATTAGCCTGTAATCTTGATTGTATGTGTTTTTTCTTTGTCGTCTGGGTAAATGATGCATTGACAAATTCTCCAACTGCCGTCCGAGGTGTTTTACTCGACATCTTAGTATCTTACTTTCATGTCAGCTTCAACCTGAAGACAAAAAGTAATATCATTAACCCTTTCCCCAGAAATATTTAGTCAGGGTTTTCCCTGTGCATAAGAATTTGGGGGTCATTGTGGCCCTTTGCTGTCAAAGTTGGGGGGTCATTTCTCCATTTTTGAGGGTCAAATAATTTCAATGCCTTGGGACTCAACTATCATTATGATGATATGAAATCTGAATTTCAAAAAATTGCGCCATAAATGACCGGTCACCCTCGAGTAAATTTCTAAGGGGCCATTTGCTTTGAAATTGCGACAATAGCTCAGGGTTTGTGCGTCATGGAAAACCCTGTTTAGTCTTGACCTCCAAAACAAAAAATCTTGAAATAAAAATGATATAAAAATATTAGTTTACTATAAGTTAATCAGCTAGTGAAGTTGTGTCAATTGTTATTATCAACCAAAACTCTATTAAACTACGAATTTGTATCATATTACATGTATGAAATACCAAAAAGCCATGCAATGAACTACTGATTCACAAAAAAAATGAATCAATTTCATTTTTCACATATAGTACAGCTCCTATGTTTTTAGCCTAAAACACTTGCCCACCATGGACAAAATTCGGGGTGGAAAATCACGGTGATTTTCCATCGCGACACAACGGACAGTGGAAAAACCATCCAAACAAATTCACACTTAGCTGCTACGCGCACTCAGTGTACAACAACCAGAATAATAAAAGAAGAGGTGGATCCCAAGAAGCGCAATGCTTACCTTTGATCCGGAGACAGTAAGTTAAACTTTAAAATTCAATAACTTCCTTATTTTTCGATCAATTTTGATGAAATAAACAGCAAAAGTCTTCGTGTACCCCAAAGATAGCAACCATACCTACTATATATCATTTATTCACTCAAGAGTTGTGGGCCCATTGACTCAGTCGGCATGAAGTCATAGCCTCACTTTCATTTTTTCATCGAGGGTACTTCCTCAGTCTTTATCATTACAGGATACCATTTTTGAGGCAGAATATTTCAAAAATTCATCGTTAAAATTCATAAACAAAACTATTCATTTGAAGAATTTGAATTAAACTTTCTAACACCCAACGCATTTTTAGTAATCATGCATAGTCCTCGAGATATTAATGCTGAAAGTTGGTTATGCGGTTACATCCCAGTTGGAGTTTAGTACAGTCAGAAAGATTGTTAATTGTAAGGTAGAGGGCCGTATCATAGAATCAGTCGGCATGACGTCATAGCCTCACTTTCATTTTTTCATCGAGGGTACTACCTCGGTCTTTATCGTTACGGGATACCAACTTTGAGGCAGATTATTTCAAAAATCCATCGTTAAAATTCATAAACAAAACTCTTTCTTTAAAGAATGTGATTTAAACTTTCTAACTACCAAAGCATTTTTAATAATCAGGCGTAGTCGTCGAGATATTAATGCTGAAAGTTGGTAATGCTTCCAGGGCTTTTCTTCCAAAAATTGGGAAGGGGCCCTGGTCAGTCATTTTGGGAAATTTAAGCGCCATTTTGGTCAAATTGGGAAAAAAAATAATAAATGGAAATAAATGTAGAAATGAGAATACATTTTCTTAAACAACACTTTATAAACAGAATAACTGAATTGAAGAAGACACACTGCTTCTTTGTGACACAAATTGCCAGTTGGTAAATGATCTTTATTTATTTTTCAAATTTTGAGAATTTTAGTTTTGAAAATTGGGAAATTCTTACTCTGAAATTGGGAAAAAAGGAGCCCTTTTCCAATTGGGAAGCCACCGAATTTCGGCCCCTGTTATAGAATGAAGAAAAGCCCTGGCTTCAACGAAAAAGACCGAAGCTTTCACCTCCACCGAATGAGTGCAGGTCCGCTGACGACGTTTTTGATTGGCTGAAAGAATTGTGCCGACCGAATCAATGGGTGACAGTGAACTCGGCCTGAAAAAAACTCGGCCTCATAAAAACTCGGCCTGTATACGAACTCGGCCTGTCGAACTCGGCCTCAATATAGACTATATAGCATTGTTATATATATTGCTATTATATTGTAATATTTGATAAAAAATATATTAATTGGTTTTCATTCATTTGTATATCGTTTATATAGTATATTATTTAGAATTACCATTATTTAAATTTGTAATAAAAATGATATTTTGTTTGTTCTAATATGTTGTTAATGTTTGCAGGATTTTTTGTATTTTGATTGAATAAATGTATTTATTAACACTGTTTTATTTTCTATCTCGAAGAATAAAAACGGCGAAATGCTTGGTTGGTTCAATTCCTTAGCTGCTGTAGTCTTCAAAACGGATATTGTCGAAGATAGTAATATGATAGTACAATGGAATTTGTAAAGGCAAATATTGATGATAATCATAATTTTCTTATTTTGTCTTAATTATTTACGCAAGCCAATTTTATAATTTTCCACAAATACCAACTCAACTCAACTCAACATCTTTTAATCGGCATGTCGGCACTTGTTGTGCCTTTGGCCAAAAGAAAACATTTACAAAATAATACATACACATGCATGAAAATAGCATCATACAAACAATTTCAATTGCAAATAAACAACAACAACAAATTATTTGACTAGTCCAAATTCAAAGATGATGCAGACGACAATTTCAAGTGAATGAAATATCGATTATTTTTTGTCTTTTTACGTAGAAAACATTGTGATAAATGAACAAATTGCTTGTCAAAAGCATTTTATTCATTTCCCACGATGTTTTTCTAAGCCATTATCCTGTGGGGAGTCAAAAGTAGTCCATGTTTGGTCAATCAATCAATCAATCAATCAACGGTAATGGGTTAATTTAAGTAAAGGACAGACAATCAAACAGTCTATTATTCTGTCAGTGATGTAAAAGGTAAACAGTGGCCACGCGTCATTCACAGTGGCCACGCGTCATTCACAGTAGCCACGCGTCGTAATCACAGTAGCATTTAAAGTAGCGTGTGATTCACACCCTTAATTTCGTAAAGTACAATAACTTGTTAATCGTTTTGCTGACAATATCTCCTAATAAAACAGGCTTGCGAAAACAATTAGGCAAATATGAAAATTATGATTATCATCATTTTCTCATTTTGACTTTAAATATTCAATGCTAAATTTAAAATTATAACTTTCTTCGACAATATCCATTCTGAGGACTGCAGAAACTGAGAAATTGAACAAATCATACATTTTGTCGTTTATATTCATCGGGGTAGTAAATAATAAATTGTTAACAGATGACAATTTCTTCCTTTCTCTCGATGTTTTCTCTTCGTCAATATACAATTTCCTGCATTAGAATTCAATCTTCTATGTCGACTACAAGTTCGTAAAATTATAAATTCCCATGTTTAATATTAATGGATAATTGTATATAAATTCATCAAATTACTTATGAAAAGGTGATTAGATAAATAATTTCATATGAAATATCAGTTAATATTAAAAAAATCGAATACATCCCTATACTTTTCATTCAATATATATATTACTATATATCCTATAATAAGGCCGAGTTCACCAGGCCGAGTTCGCCAGGCCGAGTTCGACAAGCCGAGTTCGTAATAAGGCCGAGTTCACTGGCAAAAAGACGGACTTGTGAGTTGATTTCTGCAGGGAGGTCGTTGATGTGGAAAAGATGGTCAGATTGTCCAGACATCACATCAATAGATTTAAACGGAAAGCAGGCATTCTTTCGAATCGAGCCTTGGTAAGGATTTTAGTTGATTAGGCACAAATATAAGGTGTCAAAAAATCTTTTTACCGCTTGAATTCAAAGACACGGTTGGCTTGTTTTGACTTAATTCAAAATTCCGAATAAAATGTTAACGTCTCAAACAAGGAAAAAAATGGAAAAAAAATGGATTTTATCATAATTCACATACTAGATCTAGTCTATACATTATTGATTTTTTTCAAAACGCTACAGGTAAAATGGAAGTTTTTATTACATTTGAAAATTATTTGGTCGAATTCAAAGAATTACAACGACAACAAACGGCAATTTAAAAATCAAACACGACCACTTTTCGATCATTCAACGCGAAATAAAAGTACGAGTTGCTTAAAAAAAGAATCTCATTATGGTTCCAATGAATATTTACACCAAAGTTTTAAAAGGAATAACTTGAAATGATATTTCTTCGAAATAACTTTTGCTTTATCCGATTGAAAATGCCTAAAGTCGCGGTCTCATGAAATTATACAATAGGATCCGTATGTTTAACATTGTGCCCGTACGAATTACCTCATCATGAACTCAACACGAATGTCAAAGTTTTAGAGAAAAACAAAACACAACTGTGATATATTGTAAGAAAAAGATTTATTCACTTACAGAAAAACAGTGTACAAGTTTTTTAAGAAAAAGTATTTATTCTCTTGAATAGTTTTTGCCAATGACAGTGATAATGTGTCAGCTCATAGTCATCAGGTCATAGGAGTCTGTTATGCAACCACATTTTGTAAGATATAGATTCTAATGATTGTCCAAATTACCAATCAAATTGATTTTTTTCTGTCATGCCCCTTTTTGATGCAAATAGGGTCTATTGTTTTGCAAATCTTGAAGTGCCGTTTGAATGGTCAATTGGTACATACATCTAGACCAAGCTCTAGACCAAGTAGGCAAGTATATAGGCCAGTCACTTTAGCATTTAGGGTACCACTAATTCTAACAGAAATAATTTTGTAACTGAACGAAAGTCTTTTATATCATGATCAACATATCAAAAGTCCTCAGAGCAAATCTGGGGGGAAATGGTGCTAAATCACGCTAAAAGATGCCTTGATAAAATCGTAATACACTGGTCCATCCTACCCACCATACATTTTCTCGAGTACCACGTGCTTCTCTTACACTATACTTTTCACATATTATTTCTAATTTTATTGAATTTTACATGAAAATTGAAAAATGTATTCATTATAAATAAAAATTTAAAAGGATAAATATAACGAATAAGTAAAAAAATCGCTTTAAATAGAATTATTTGCGATCGATTTTTGAAAGTACGGAAGCTCAATGTGACTATGATATTATTACACCTGGCAGATATAGATTATTCGATTCGAAATTACACAATTTGCGAGTAAATCATCCTTTTACTCGCCCCAACCACTTGGTTTGAAGTCCACACATGCTTTTTGTTATTATACGCTCGAAGGATTGTATTAAGTTATGGCCCGGTCGTCCGTCTGTCCATCTGTCCGTCTGTCCGTCCGTTAGCAATTTCTTGTGTGCGCAACTTTTCCTACAGTTTTGATCGGATTTTGATCAAACTTGCCATAATGAATCTCCATAGTGTCTAGTTGTGCACACCGCTTACGGAATTCAGATAACTCTTTTCGCTCTTGAATTATCTTGAATTATCTGTCCTTGAATAAATAAAATGCCCATTTCATTGTGTGCGCAACCCCTTCTACATTTTTTATCAGAATTTTATCAAACAAGCCACAATGAATATCCATGGTGTCTAGTTGTACACACCGCTAACGGAATATAGATAACTGTTATTATTTCTGAATTATCTGCCCTTGAAATTAAGGAAAAATGCATATTTTCTCAAAAATGCCCATTTTCTCGTGTGCGCAACTCCTACAGATTTAAACCGAATTCGATCAAACTAGCCACAATGAATCTCCATGGTGTCAAGTTGTACACAACGCTTACGGAATTAAGATAACTGTTTTCGTTACTGAATTATCTGCCCTTGAATTTAAGGAAAATGCCTATTTTCTTAAAAATGACCATTTTCTCGTGTGCGCAACTCCTACAGTTTCGACCATAATTCAATGAAACTAGCCACAATGAATCTCTATGGTGTCTGAGTGTGGAAGCATAATTTGGATAACTTCTCATGTTTGAATTATCTGCCCTTGAATTGAAAAGAATGGTCAATTTTCCTGAAAAGCCCCTCTCGGACGTATATGCGCCACATTGCGAAGATCTTGTCAAATATCGAGGTAAAGGACGAAAATTATTATAATGGATATCTTCACATTTTCTCTCGATGATTCCTTATTTTATATATTGTGCGTTTTCTTCTTTCAGTTACTTAGATATTTTTTGCATCTCTTTAACCCGTGTCGGTCTGAAAGGAAGGCTGTCAATAAGAGTCTCCTCAAGAAAGCAACCAATAACCAAATTGATCAAAGACCAACTGTCTCTCTTTCTCGAAGATGTTTCTCATAGTGTTATAGAAAATGCGGGAGAAAGGATATTTGTACATATTTACAATGGAGAAACCACAAAACACTTCAATAACGTAAGATTTCAAAAATCAAAACGTTAAAAATCTTCCGCCAACTGAAGATGCTGCCAGATACCACAGCCTATCTTCAAGTCCAAATGTGGGTAGGAAACACTATAGAACCAACTGAATGGGGCTGGAACAAAATCAACAGCAAATTAAACCCAGTTAAAACACACGTCTGCTGCACCTGAACGCTTGTTTAACCCTTTCCAAAACAAGACCTGGTTTTGACGTCCCCAACAAAAAAGCTTTGGGAAAACATTGAAACAAAAGAAGATACTGCTGATAAACAGCAGTTTCTCCTTTTCCCTCAATGTTTTCTGTGCTATATTATACACAATTTTCACCTTTTGCTAAATTCATTTAGTCTTCTACAGCAGCTTTGAAATGGGATCACCCAAAATTTTTTTGTTTGGGAAAGGGTTAGAATAATTAGATGTAATTGCAAACTAAATTGTGATTCCAAAAGGTGCACATGTAGGAAACATGGTCTGTCCTGTTCAGCTAAAATAGACTCGGTTTACCGTTAAATATTAAAGGGACATTTCAGAATTTTTTGTCATGAATATTACTTTTATTTTTATCTGAAAGAGCATATTTCCTTATGAAAATTCTGAAAATTTCAAGCCAAAATATTGCACCGTTTACGAGAAATTTATATTTTTGTGTTAAAATTGGACAAATTGTTGTGGACAACAGTTCAGATTTATATGCAATTTATTGATTATGTGTCAACTTTAAATGCGTGTATCTCGCTTACTGGCAACAACTTAAAAAAAACTAATAGTACATGTATTTATGCTCATTAGAATACCCAATCTTGGCATCAAGACATACTTTAAAAAATTGAAATCGGAATGAAATGTCCCTTTAATAAATCGTAGGTGTTTTTTTTTTTTTATAAAATCTCGTAACTACGGCTTGATTCAAGCCGTAGTTACGAGATTTTATAACAACACCAACGAGACGCTATTGTTTGTCTGAAAATATGTCACGGTTAAGCTGATAAAAGTATTCCCTATGTGCATTATAGGCCGGTGGCTTTCTAAATAGCAAAATCAATCAGTAATGAAAAACAGTCTTTGAATTGACGTCTGTGAAGAGAATCGAATTGTAAAATGAACTTCAAAAGATGAAAATGCTTACAATCAGATTTTTATCCTTTTGTATCAATATTTTCTTTGCTATAATGTACACAATTCCGATATCTTTGCAAATTGTTTTTGTCGTCTGCAGCAGCTTTAGAATGGGAGGTCTAATATTCACATTCAGAGGTCGGTTTAAATATATTTGGTAAGTTAACCTTAGTAAATGAGTGGGTGGGGTAATTTAACCTGCAAATTCATTTTCCATGTCTAATTGAAATAAAGAAGTTATCAAAGTCTGTGTTTTTTGCTTTATAAACTCCTAATATTACGTTATCTACAATATGTTTCATCCGCAATAACATATTTGGTTTTAAAAGATGGTTTTCTAAGCCTACACGAAAAACATTCTTTTGGCTTTCCTTGTAGGGGTCTCTCCGTTAGATCGATATTTTTCATATTTCCCCTCGAGTAACATTTGAGGACTTTTTTTCTGGAATGAGTAGATGGTTGTAGATTATAAAAATGTTGGTTTCGTTTCTGTTAGAATTAGTGGTGGGTTGGGCCTATTTTTCGGCTAAAGTGACTGGCCTAATAGTAGTCCGCTTCGGTACGATGTCTTTTACGGTACCGCAGTATTCAAAACAGTGTTTTTCTGGGGACAAAGTATCACCTACCAACTGTGTGCATTAGCTAAATTAAAAGCAAAATCATTTACTCTAATCTTTGGTGATTGCTTTTATTATCCTCAGTCAGGGGTCTTGCTACCAATTTTTGTTTGGGGCCAGGGGCCAGTGAAATTGGGAAAAATAGCGATGTTTCAACCTAAATTGGGAAAAACTAAAACAAGTTTGTATTCATACTGTCACTCAGTTTCAGCTGCAAATTAGACTGTAGTGGTGTAAAATGCATTTGTACATACTCTTGCTTAGGAATCTACTCTAAAACTGTCTTCAACATGTTTGTAAATGAAGATGAGGTCTTAACATAGGGCATTCTGGGTCCTAATTGGGAATTTTCACCAGAGAATTGGGAAAAAAAGATACTTTTTGCCATTGGGAATGGGGCCGAATAACGGCCCCAAATTTTGGCAAACAAGACCCCTGTCAGTCAGCCTAATTTCAATCACAACCTTAATTCGATCGCTTCAGATTTTATCCAATACATGACACAATTTGACCTGAACATTGTCGGTATGCGCATGCTTCGTATATAGAGACAATAGCGGCTAGCCGATAAAGAAGATCTCAAACCAGGTTAAATGGAGATTCTAAATGTTATAAATATAACAATATTTACCTAAACACAAAAAATGACGTCATTTTGCTATGTCATTTTTTCACAAACATGAAATTCCATTTTCTCATTCAAATCACAAGACATCTAAAATGTTAAATTCTCGTCTGCAAGTGATAACATTTTTCTATGCCCCGCCTCCAGTTTTATGTCATTACAAGTATACTCATGAAAAAAAGTTATGTCGAACCATTGTACAGTGCTTATCACTACTCCTAGTGATATTTACTTTTCTAAAAATGTATTTGGAGCTTCGATATATCCATTAAGCATAATTCCTATCACTTGTTGTCACTGTGATCGCTGTAATGTGTGTGGCCATCTTCAGTTTTGTATTTTTGCAAGGTTTTTGAGGTGGGTGAGATAGCTATATTTGTCTAAAGTGTGCTTCTGAATAACAACACCTGGAATACAGACTTTTTAAAAGCCAAATAGTTGGAAACAAGTTTCAAACATGTTCGAGAGGGCTAAACAGGGCTATATAGTTTTTTAATGAGCATGTTGATACTTTTCAATGCTTGCTGGTGACTTCTAGCACATTTCCAAAAAGGCGCGTCTGTCTTTTTGCGATCAGTATACAAGATTATAGGAGAGCCTAGTTTTGATCGAATTTAGGTTGTGACCTGAGCGTGTACAGAGAAAGGAGGTCTACTGATCTTTTAATCTCAAACTTTACACATATCGGTCAGTTCTGTAGAAAATATTGATATTTATCTCAAAGAATGATTTATTTATATGACTGTACATAACAATGTAAGTCCTGTTATTTCCTATTTTTGACAAAATGAAAGGAGATTCTGCTTAGGTGATCGAAATTAGGTCGGACGGAGATATAATTTCGGCTGTATTTGATTTACTTTAGAAAGAGAAATCGTAAAATGTTTTCATGTCCCCGTTCAGTATTGATTTTTCTGGACGCCATTAAGTACCGTGGTACCCAAGAGGACCATCCTAAGTCACCTTGTCCGGAGCAAAACTCTATACAAAGAATAATGAAACTTCAAAGTTTTGAGTTTATTGGGGTTTTACGCAGTTTTCAGCTGTCAGGATCATATAGCGGGGGCTGGAGCACCTAACCATGGATTCCTGTTATTTCTCAAACCAGTAATACCACAACACCCTTACCGAGCCTCCAGCTGCTCGCCCACCAGGGTCAGGGGTCTTGCTACCAATTTTTGTTTGGGGCCAGGGGCCAGTGAAATTGGGGAAAATAGCGATGTTTTTACCTACATTGGGAAAAACTAAAACAAGTTTGTATTCATACTGCCACACAGTTTCTGCTGCAAATTAGACTGTAGTGATGTAAAATGCATTTGTACATACTCTTGTTTAAGAATCTACTCTAAAACTTTCTTCAAAATGTTTGTAAATGAAGATGAGGTCTTAACATGGGGCGTTCTTGGTCCTCATTGGGAATTTTCACCAGAGAATTGGGAAAAAAAGATACTTTTTGCCATTGGGAATGGGGCCCAATAACGGCCCAATATTTTGGCAAACAAGACCCCTGAGGGTGTCCATGGTCAGGGAGAAAGTCAAGGAAATAATATTTTTTCAAGGTCAGGGATTTGTCAGTGAAATTTGGAATTGGTCAGGGAATTTTACAGTTTAAGCAAAAGTCCGGGAAAAGTCAGGGAATTTTGAAATAATTGGTGTATGAATGATAAAAAGATCAATAAAAAATAAAGGCTAAGGCAGTTTCATCATGATTGGCTTTAATGATAATACTGACAAAAACAATAGCATTAATAATAATGTGATAAGTAGTCAGGGGTCTTTCTACCAATTTTTGTTTGGGGCCAGTGAAATTGGGAAAAATAGCGACTTTTTTACCTAAATTGGGAAAAACTTAAACAAGTTTGTATTCATACTGTCACTCAGTTTCAGCTGCAAATTATACTGTAGTGATGTAAAATTTATACATACTCGTACATACTCTTGTTTAAGAATCTACACTAAAACTATCTTCAAAATGTTTGTAAATGAAGATGAGGTCTTAACATGGGGCATTCTGGGTCCTCATTGGGAATTTTCACCAGAGAATTGGGAAAAAAGATACTTTTTGCCATTGGGATTGGGGCCCAATAACGGCCCCAAATTTTGGCAAACGAGACCCCTGGCAGTATTCATTATTCCAAATTGTTCTTTGAGAAGAAACTGAAGGGACTAGCGCAGAGGAGTAGGCCAACGTCATTTTCATAAATAAATGGTAAACATAAGTCAGGGAAATTTGATTTCAGTCTGGGAAAAGTCCGGAAATTTTGCTTTGCTCAAACTATGGACACCCTGCCTACTTTAGTTAATGATTTCAAACCCATTGATGGGTGACAATTTTGTCAGAAAGGGTATTAGCCGCGGCCGGGTATAGGACCCTGGACCTCTTGAATGAGAGGCAGATGCGTTACGGCTGCGGCTATAAACTTCACAGGTGGATAGGTCTAAATAAGAATCATAACTATGTTGATTGAGTAATTGCCCTTTGTTGATGTTCACATGTTTTCACGCTTCAATGTTCAAGAACATTCTAGAATGTTAAATGGCACTTCAAGAGCTTTGGTTCTAATACATGTTGTAGAACCAGTTGTACGAGGGTTGCTCGGGAAGTTCGTAGAATTTTGCTCTGAAATTCCTGTTATTTTTTATTTATAGGTAAATATCAAGGTACAAATACTTTAACATACCTTGAGTTTATTTCCAAAAGTTTATTCGAAAATATCGATAATAACCGAAGATATCGGTAACCGTAGCAACACAATATCAGGATACCGGAGCAGTACATTTCTTGACAATGTAAAACATAGTATAACAGATTTTACATTGTCTCTTTTGTACTTTCAGTTTGCATTAAAATTGCGCGAAAAGGTCGATAGTTTACACAATATCAGGGGGTGGTTTCTTGTAAATTTCATAACATTATCGGTTCTTTCAAAGTAGTTACACGGTTTTAGAGGAGATGTCAAAAAGTTCCTGACCGGAAGAGGTGACGTCAACCGGCGACGTCAAATTGACAAGTGTTGTGAATTTTTGTGTCGCGCAGCAAAAATCACTAACAGAAACTCTGAACATGATCAATTCTTCAGGAAAGAATAAAAATGCAGCACAGATACTGTGTATAAGTTGCACGCGCGTTTAAGAAGCTGGTGTGATTCTATTGAGGATGATCCTAGATTTGGTTGGCCGGTCGTCGTAGTGTGTTTAGTTAGGGATCGGGTAAAATACACGGTAAATTGTGATAGGAGAATTACTGTCAGGACGATTGCAGATATACTATATAATTCGGTATCCAAGGTACATGGGACATTAACAAATGAACTGGGCATGTTTAAAGTTAGTGCACGTTTGGTACCATGATTGCTAAAGAAAAGTGAAAAAGAACCCCGGGTGCGATGGTCACAGGTGTTTCTTACCCGCTATGAAACAAAGGAAGACGTGTTTTTCAGTATTATCACCACGGATAAGACCTGGGTGCATCACTTTGACATGGAAACTAAGTGCATGTCATCGGTGTGGAAAACCCCGCGTACCCCATCGCCAAAAAAGGCTCGGGTCCAAACAAAAGTGCACGAAAACAGCTCAAGGCTTAACTACGGGTAATACGGGAATACGGTTTAATTCGGCTGACGACCTCACTAAAAAGTCCAAGCAGTATTGTCGTCATTTTCGGAAGAATGGTATAAAGAAACGTTCACTAAGTGGATAAGCAGGTATGGATAATGCGTCGATCTTGGGGTGACTTCGTGGAAGAAGTGTGACGTTCGTCGATATTAAATGAC